>CAJGYO010000764.1:0-125916 GCA_904845875.1 Miscanthus lutarioriparius | reverse complement strand
TTAACTCACACACTCGAGTTCAAATACACATACTGGTTTCTTGATCACAGCCCAAAAGCATTCAGATAAGAGAGCGAGAGATCATGCCCATGATCTAGTCTTCATCACCCGCGGGTGGAGACAATATACGAATCCTTGATATAGAAGGTCATCTGCAACAAGAGGAATAAACCACGAGTGCGGGAATGTACTCAAACTAGACTTACCATGAGAAACCAAAATAAATGACACCAAGGATTATGCAAAGCTTAATGTAGTGGATCTGGTTGACACTTTCTTTTTTTGCGTAAAAGCATAAGTAATAATGATCAAATCTTAGCTTCGGACTAGCGGTGACTTTTTAACCATTAACCTCGACAACTACATTAGCACCTGTACTAAGCAATCATATTATTAGGGTGCAAACATTAATAACCATATCGTATTCATTGGCAACCTTATCATCATCATCCATTTAACCATATCGTTCAATTAATTGAATCTACGCTGCATTGCTCGGTCAAGTTCTCACTATCCGGGAGAGACGGCGATTCAATCGATTCCTATCCAAATGGAGGGTATTCCTAAACACAAACCCCCGCTTCTCCCGTTCTGAGTCGCAAACAAGTCACCTTTGGTACGATTCAGAGTCGCGAGTCCGATCGGATCGACATTCTCGAGAACCACTCGCCAAGGTTGTTCGGGACTCTAACCCGCCTTGGACTTATGCCAATGGCTCCCGCACATCCTTACTACCTCCGAATGTCGCCATCGCTCGCGTCCCCGGCCGAGTCGAGCTACTAGGCTTCATGGTCGGAACGACTTATCCGCCAGCTAAGTGTTAGGTCTGCGTTCAACATGACATGAGGACGACGTCAGATATCGGTCCTTAAACGACTCGACGGAGTCACTATGTTCAAACCTACACAAGACCCCACCCGGTCTTAATTCATTATTCACATGGTTCTTTTCCACGATAGCAAATATAGCCAACCGTGACCCACCTCATCCTAAAGCTCGCGGTGACAGAAATCACCGACTTCTACCGCACTAAGCATGGCTAAGCATATAACCCGTTCCCTGAACTTAAATAGGATTCCATGCGATATCTGGACAAGGAAGGATATATAATGCAGCAATTGGTTCCAACCAATTCCTATACTTAATGCATCATCAACAATAAAAGGTACTCAAAGTATTTGCAAAAACATGGGAGGCTTAATATGCTCCGGGCTTGCCTTTCGAGAACGAGGAAGGTTGGTGGTCGGGCACTCAAGGCGAGATCCTCCATGGCGATCGCTTCGTCGACTTCCCGCACCTCGGGTTCCTCCTCCTGGTTGGCTCCCTCGAACTCCAGCAACGTCACTCCCTCCGGCACACCTATTGCATGAATGCATAAGATAAATATCATGGATGCACATGAACGATCGTCGTGGATGCTCGGAGAATGCACATGTTCGCTTGTAGTTTGCATATTCCAACTTAAGCCCTATTCAAAACACTTTACTTACCAAGTCTATACAACCTAATGTATAATTGCTCATCTTCAGTTAATGACCTAGCACCTGCACCTAAGCATATTTTCAAGTTAGGCTAACCCCAAACAATCAACGATTACATTGCAACACATTCAATCAAGCATTGTATTTCAGCAAATGAAGACTATATAGCGGTACATTAAACTAGCCATAACTGGAGATGTATAATTCCAAATGACATGAAACAAGATAATCTGGAAAGCTTATGAAATTGTCTACAATTCATTTTAGACCTCAAAGCATGATTCGACACTTTACCAGCTCGAATTCATAAATCAACAGAACTCTGTCCTCACAAGGCAGAGAGTAAGCAAAACAGGAACCTAACTTTAAACAGCTGTAGTTTCTAAACCACTGGGCCAAATGCCCTCAAATTTTACAGGAGCTAGATACATAAGTTATCTACAACTTTTGTATTCAACACAAGCACAGAAAACCACATTATCATGGGGAACTTTCCAAAGTCCCCAGATCTGTCCAGAGGGACATAATGCAACAAATAATTGTCAACTTATGATACAAACGCTTAATTGGACAAAACCAACTTTACTGACATATCACACATATCACAAGAACACCAGAAAGTAGGATGTCCATCACCAAAACATTTCTTTTAATACCTTTCTTAATTTATTTAATTAATTAGGGGAAATAGTAAACATATATGAAAACTGCCCCATTAATTCTACAAAATTACAGTAGACACTACATGCTCTAAATAGACTACCATAAAATTCCATACCATTTGAGTAAGTATAACAACCTACACAAAATGGTAAGGCAGAATAAAGCTTAAAATGGCATAATTAGGAAACCCTAGTGAAAAGTGTCAAGCAACAGATTTCATATTTTTCCTTGTATCCTTAAGGTACTGGGATACTCTCAACAAATTTCATAGTCAATGGATTCATAAATAAATTACTAAAATTCCCACAAGAATCATCCAATGATAAAAGGAAAATCTATAACTTAAAAACTACACATGCAATGACTCTCAAATTTTAACCAGAGCTTCTACTAAGCAATACTAGCTTACCTACAAAATTTCACAATTTTTGGATCACAGAAACTCAAGATATGATTTAAACAAGTTTGCATGCACTCAAAAACACTTTTTAAGTTCCTATTTAATTCATCCAAAATTTCTACAAAATGTGCTCAAGATATATTTTTCTTAAATACTAGACCTAACTGTGAGTCTAACAAAATTGGAAGTACTCAATTTGGATCTACCAATTGGGAGTTACAAAATCACAAATCGGCATTCAAAACTGTATTTTGAACTATCCCTAAGACAACCTGACCAGCACGACGCGGGGTCCCGATGTCACCCGACCCCACCGGTCGATGAGCCAAGAACAGAGGAGGCGCTTCGACGGCGCGCAAGACACAATGGCTTCGCCACGGCGGCTCCTCCGCGAAATCAAGGACACCGCGACCTCCGTCTTTGAGGGGTTCGATTGGTGCTACTAGCTAGCGCTTCGACCTAGCGTAAGGAGCTTGCCGCCACGGTGATGGCGGCACGGGCAAGGCTCGGCGTGAGTCGCGGCAAGCGACGGCAAGCCACGGCTGGCTCCACAGAGCTCGATGCGAGCTCCACGGACACGCTGGGAAACTCAAGGAAGCACTATCGAGAATGAAATGACTCCTAGCTAGCCCCGACCACGGCGGCCTCGGCTCCGGAGGGGCGTCATGGCGGCATGGTGGTGGAAAACAACCTTGCGCCCTTACCGAGACCGAGACCCAAACGGCGCGGCTAATAGGTGGAGGAGGTAGAGTAGATGTCGGGAAGCGGTGGGCGAGGCGGAGGCGAGGTGAGATTGCAATGCGGCGCCTTGCTGGGCTCGGCAGAGCTCCCGGCGGCAATAAGCGGCGGCTATGGCGCTTTCTGTTGCGAAGGAGCAAGAAATGGAATGGTATTTGGAAGGCTCACGGCGTCTTATTGCGGCTTCAAGTGGAGAACACCAAGGCTGAGTTCAGGCCAGCCACGGTAGCGTGGCTGGGCTGGGCGGTCAATGATCAGCGCGTCGGCCTGCACGCGCCTGCCACCGAAGTTCTGAATCACCCGAGCAATCATGGCGCCTGAATTTTTCGTTTGAGAACCCACGAGCCGATCGACAGTGAAACTTGTCAACAATATATCTCTTAATCCGTGGCGATCCAGGGGTAGTTGTAGTTAACAAAGTTGGAGATCTACATGGTCTACAACTTTCACAATTGGGGCTCGAGCTGGTTCGGCTTGGTTTGCAGACTACAGGGCTCTCAACTATGGTACATGAAACTGAAACTGCACTTAGGACTTAGAAATAATTTCAAGTGTTGAATCCACCTTCAAAGCTGACTTGTGGGACCTTTTTGGGCATGTTGTGCACATTTTCACGAGTTGGTCACAAAATAACTTTTGTTCCACATATAATCCTCTACAACTTTGCTTTAGGTTGCTCAGACATGCAAACATCCTAAGCTACACTTTTTAAACAGTCAAACACAGGAGCTCTAGGGGTCCAAATTGGTCAACCATGACTTGGAAACCTAATTAGGCAAAATGATCAACATGAACATTGTTCCTAATGACATTCTAAGTGTAACTAAGTTACTTACAAGCATTTCTAGCCACACCATGCATTGGTCACACAAGAATCAATCAAGGTATACACTGAAACGATGACAAACACAAGAAATGTTGCAAATGTTTCATAGTCATGTTTCACATATTTCATGATCTTGTTGCATCGTATTAACTAATCTTGTTTCACTAAGTGAGTGGCACATGTTGCACTTAAGTGTTGGACACTTTACATTTCATAAAGAACAACACACATGAAATATACAACACGTTGCTATGTTTCGAAATTATGTTTCATGTGCTATAAGTTCACAAAGAGATGCAAGATGCTCATGTTCATGAAATGCAGTGCAAATGTGAAAGCTAAACACCAGTGGTGTTACATCGGTCACCTCCGCCACCCGGTCTTGGGACTCACGGCGGGCAAACTTCAGCTTGCACTCGAGCTCGATGACCCGGGCGTGCACCATCCAGAGGAAATGAGACTTGCGGCTCGACATCTCCTCTAGACCCTGCGAAATAAGAAGCAAGCATGCTGAGGCAACCGATGAAAGACCAGGAGTCGAGGATGAACGTAGAAAACTCACCTCTGTGACACAAGGTAGGTTGACTGTGACCACCTGCTAGACGGACTTGACCCCCCTCCAGGGCCTCCTCTAGCTTCACCCTGGTTTGGGTGAGATTGGACTCCATCGCAAGTCCTCTCCCCCCAAGCATGTCCTAGAGCTGACACTCCTGCTCATCTCGAAGGATGAACCGAACCTTCCTCGGGTCCTCGGGGTAGGGCCACACCAGGTCGGTAGCCCCCAGCCCGCTAGAAGGCCCAGTTGACGATCGAACCACCGCCAGCTCCTGTGCTAGCGCTGGTGGCTCCACCCTGTCACCTGCCTCGCCGTCAAAGGAGACCTCCACTATCTTGATCTCATGGCCCGCCGACGGACCTTCCGCCTCCCGCCTGGCCGCATCTCCCCTTGACACCTCTGGCTCCGACCGGGAGGGCGAGCCGTGTGGCCCTCCACCGGGCGAGGAAGGGAGCCCGGTCTCCCTCCCCTCTTCTACCGTAGCCAGTGCAGGAGGGGCCGCAAGGGTCACCTCCGACGCGGCCTCCGCCATCACCACCGGGATCACCGCCAACACCATCGCCGTCGATGCCGCCGTACTGGCGACTGACCCGAGGGGCGCCGCCCCCGGAAGAGAAGGACCCACCGCCACCACCCTGCTCTCCCCGCCACTCATCATGGCGCGGTGCAAGGTGGGCCTCCACTCCTCCCGTAGGGAAGTTGGGGCGACGCTCAGTCCTGTCAGCATCTAGCCACAGTCGAAAAGAACAGGTCAGTCGCACTCCCAAAAACTCGAACTACGAAATCAAACAGTGCATACCGGGACGTGAGCGGTAGGGCTCTGAAGCCCTGACATACTGACAACGGGCCGGCCGGGTGAGGACCGCTCCTAGGCCGTGACCCATGCCCCCTCACTTCGACCGGGGTGGGGGGAGTCAACACGACTGGCTCGCCATGACCGCCAACTCGAGGCGCGCCGGCCGGAGCAGCTGGCGGGGCATCCCCTAGTTGCAGGTCATGCGCCAGCACGGGCCATAAAGATGCGCGGGTGCGAGCCTGCTCCTCCAACCGTCGGGCCAATGACACCTCCAAAGGGTGCGGTGACCACGTCTGCTTTGCCTCTCGCTCGCTAACGGCGTCCGCGCTCGTGGCGCGCTTCCTCGGCATGGGCACGTCGCTGCACCTCTTTGCCTCCCGCCCGCCAGCGACAGACACGGCCTCAGGCTTGCAACGCTCCACCGAGGTTTCAATGACCTCCCGGCCCCTCTCATCCTTAGAGGAGATCATGCCGCCACCCATCTCCATGGGATCCTCCGACTCGAGCTCCGACTCAACATCACACCTATTTTCCCTGGCCCGCACACGCCGGGCGATCTCCATCTCCTTCTCACGCTTCCATTGAGCCTTCTCGGTTTTCTTCTTCTTCCTCTCAACTGCCGCCTCCTTTAGGGCTGCTTGCCGAGCCATGCCCTCTGGCCCCTTCAGAAGATGTGGTCGGGACTTGTAAACTCTGAGTCCCTACGAAACGGATGACCCAAAGTCAAGATACAGGAGAGCAAAAGGGGCAACGAACACGGAAATAAAGAGAGGGGAGCATACCAGATTGGACTGCTTCACGGCGTTGAGAGCTCCGGGCTTTCCATCAAGGGTTTCTTTAGCCCTCAGTTGCAGCACCCGGTCGAGGTGACTCCAGACCTCGTCATTCGGCAGCTCCTCTGGCGACGCACGGTCAGGGTCCGCCGAGCCATCGTACATCCACATCGGCCACGTCCTCTCCACCAGCGGGGTGACCCGACGGCGGAAGAAGGTGTGGAACACCCGCACCCTGTTGACTCTCTACCGCACCAGCCTCTGAAGCTCTGCCCCGATAATCTCTAGCTTCTTCTGTTGGCTGGCAGGGCCCCATGACTAGCTCTCCTGCCTCTTCGGCCTCCTGCCAGTAAAAGGCAGGAATGGTGCCTCCGACGGATTCCTGATGTAGAACCATTCCCCGTGCCACACCCGATTGGAATCATATGGGGTGTACGAGGGGTATGAGCCCAACGTGCTCAGTTTCTTCTGTAGCACAAAGCCCCCACCGGTGCGACCCTGAGCGGCTCCCCCCCCCCAACAATGCTCACCGAGAGAACATCTGTCGAAAGAAATCCACGTGTGGCTCCATCCCGAGGAAGGCCTCGCACACGGTGATGAATCCAGCGATGTGCAGCAGCCCAGTCGGATTGAGGTGTTGCAGCTCCAGGCTCTACTCATTGAGGAGCCCACGCAGGAACCAGTGCGTGGGGTATCCTAACCCACGCTCATGGAAGGCGAGGAAGGAGACAACCTCGTTGTCCTGAGGTTGTGGGAAATCCTCCCCCACAGGAGCCCTCTAGTGCGCCACCTCCTTCGGCGGCAGCACCCCCTTCTCGGCGAAGGCTGCCAGCACCGACTCCCTCACAACGAATGACCTCCAGCTCAAGATTGCGCTCCAGATTCATGAATGGGTCTGTGAGCTTTCTCCTCTCCCTCGCTCTCCCCTTTTCTCTCCTAGGAACCGTCGTGGCACTCAAACGCTCCTAGCGAGAAGGAAGAAGGAGAAGAGGCGACAGATGAGGAATAGGCGAAGGAACGGAACAAAAGCCCTCTCCCTTCCCCTATTTAAAGAAGAAGCGGAGCAGTTGAGGAAAGGCGAAAGGATTGGGGCCAGAAACCCTCTCCCTTCCCCCATTCAATGCGGATGGGAAATGACAGGACACGCCATGACCGATGGGACGCACCCTACCCGACGGAACGGTGTCTGGTTAGACAGGACATGGCCTGGATATGGCCAACGGGCCACCTGGGTCGGTCTCCAGAATGACCTAGGCATCTGCCGGGTTATGGGTTAAGGAGCAATGGAATGCCACATGAGGGCTATGCTGACCCCGTCACGAACGACGGACCAAGATTTCACTCGAATGTGCCCATTAGCGAGCTCACCGAGCGTGTCACTCGAGCCATCGAGGCAAGCGACGTTAGCTCAGCCCCTCCGGCTATGAGAAATCGTAGACAGGGTAACGCATGAAAACTCAACCTGACCCCTACCAAGCCCAATGGGGCTCAGGGGCTCAAGACGCCCAACGCCTGGGTTCGCGACTCTGACTCGCCCGATCCCTCGGCACGCCCGATACCTGGATCCGCGACTCCGACTCGCCCGATCCCTCGTTGCGCCCAGCTCCTAGATCCACAACTCTGGCTCGCCCGATCCCTCCTTGCGCACAGCGCCTGCATCCAAATGCCTTGGCACATCCGACGCCTAGATCCGCGACTCCGACTCGCCTGATCCCTCATTGCGCCCAGCGCCTGGATCTGCGACTCCGGCTCACCCGATCCCTCATTGTGCATAGCGCCTGCATCCAAACGCCTTGGCACGTCTAACGCCTGGATCCATGACTCCGACTTGCCTGATTCCTCGTAGCACCCAGTGCCTGGATCCGCGACTCTGGCTCGCCCGATCCCTCATTGCGCACAGCGTCTGCATCCAAACGCCTCGACACATCTGTCGCCTAGATCCGTGACTCCGACTCGCCCGATCCCTCATTGCGCCCAGCGCCTGGATCCACGACTCCAGTTTGCCTGATCCCTCCTTGCGCACAGCGCCTGCATCCAAATGCCCCAGCACATCGGACACCTGGATCCATGACTCCGACTTGCCCTATCCCTCCTTGCACACAGTGCCTGCATCCAAACACCTCGGCATGTCCGATGCCTGGATCCATGACTTCGACTCGCCCGATCCCTTGTTACGCCCAGCGCCTGGATCCGTGACTCTGGCTCGCCCAGTCCCTTGGCCGTGACCAAACGCCTGGGACCACGCTCCTAGAAATGATGGGTCAGAAACTGGGAAGAGGAGGCTATGCCCACTAAGGTGCACACACCCGTTGATGAAACAAAAAATTCCCCCGCTGGCAACATGAAAAACCCCCTAGACGATTCTACCCGAATCGTCCGGGGGCTCGGGGGCTCCTGTCGGGTTCATAACCCCAGGGTCCCTCATGGACCTGCTTCCTAGTAAAAGCTCGGCCCAGCAGACGATGTTGCGAACAACGCGCAACTCCTGGGCCAGCCCAAAAACCTAACGATAGGCTAGAAGGACGATCCAATCTTCGACCGGAAGGCCTAGCCAAAGAGGAATGGCGCCCGCTTCTGACTTTGGCCTACCTCTCCGACCAGAAGGCCTCGCTTCCTACTTTGTTCCGCCTCTCCGACTAGAAGGCCTGGCCAACAATGCTTCCAACTCCTACCCGTGTCTCCAACCGGGGATATATCGAACCTCTGCTTATAGCTCTTCTCCAACTGGCGCAGTCAGAGCCGACTAGGACCAACCGACCGGGGATGCCCGCTCGATGAGGACCAGGTAACAGGTGGAGCAGGTAAAATAGGACACTCAAGTCAACCGCAGTACCAAGGACCATACCCTGTACACCTATAGTACAAACAGGACATGTCAGAAGGGTGCCCTAAAACCTTTCAGGCATGTCAGAACCCAAGCAGTGTTGTGGGCGTTGACATTTGCCCTATAGTGTTGTGGGCGCCATCAACTCTCATACCATGACAAGCATGGTAAGGCTCCCCCCACATGCCTCTAGACATCAATAGTGTTGTAGGCGCCATCATTTGCCCTACATGGAGAACATGGTAAAAACCTCCCACATGCGTCTGACATCAACAGTGTTATGGGCGCCTACCATCATCTTGTAGCCGACGGCATGGACAACAAGACTTAGTAGCATATGTACTCTCACTCTCTCTCACACACACTTGTAAAGGTTGTCCCCTTCATCTATAAAAGGGGATGCGCTCTCTCCCAACAGAGAGGGGGAATCAGTTACCAACTCAAACATCACACACACGATCCGAGTGACCAAGGATCCCCATTAACAACAGACATTCGAACACTTAGCGCATAGCGGAGCTCCCATCACTCTCAGCTCTTTAGACCAGAGTCTGACCGGACCTCTTGCATTCCCCATTTTTTCTCCCTTCCATTTGTAACCCCACAACAAACTTCGAGCATCTGGGCTCAAGAATAAAGTCATCGACCGACTCAAACTGGACATAGGGCATGTTGCCTGAACTAGTATAAACCCTGTGTCATTGAGTGCTAGGCCACATCCGATCACAATGTATGGAAAAACTACAAATATTTACGTGTTAGTCACTTTTTGTACCGATAGTTTTAGTTATCTTCAATATCAACATCACTCTCTACTTGATCATCTACTTGTGCTATCTCCTTTACTTGTTCTTTCTTGGTAGCCTTCTTCTTGCTTTTCTTGGCCATGAGACAGAAGTGATGAGTGTCTTGAGATACTAAAGTTGATTCATCATTTGGTCGCCACTGGGCTTGAGCACCATCATCACAGCTAGCGGGCTATGCTGCAGCCTTGGCCATACCAGACAAGTCCGATACAATAGGTTGGCTGATGGTCCAGCGCTATCAGCACTTCTTGCTCTAGCTCAGTGCTCTTCTGGTCCCTTGAGGCTTCTTCACTCCAAGATGACACAATGGACAAGTTTTCTACTGATTCACTCATGAGCCTCATCACATTTGGATTTACCATATAGCTCAACAAGCCTAGTCCAAATAAGATGAGCACTCTCCGATGGTGTTTGTCCATTGAAAATCACCTCATGTAGAACCTCTTCACTCAATGTACTCAAAATGATATTAATTGCTTGAGCATTGAGTTGCACGCATCTCTCTTCCTCTTTTGGCATATTTTTGTAGTTGCTCCAATCAACTATAGAAAGAGAGATGCATGCATCCACAATACGCTCAACAAGAGGACTAATAGTCCTAAAAGCATCAAGTACAAGTAATGACCAAGATAGAAAGTTTGAACCATCATTTTGGAGAATCACGGGCTCCAACTCGATAGGCGTCGACATCCTTTACTCACGACGGTGAAGCTTTTAGTGAGACCTTGCTCGTATACCACTTGAAAGGACCTAGGATGCCGCCTAGAGGGGGTGAATAGGCGTTTCTGAAAAATAACACCTTCAAATGCAGAAATGATTACAGTGAGAGCTTCCAATTACTTGGAAGTAAAGTAGCCCCTCATGAGCTAACCACAGAGTATATAACAAATACTAAATAAATAAAAGAGCCACGACCCTGCAACACAGAGATTAGAGCGAAGAACAACTCAATTCAGCACATGTGATAAATACCAAACATGTCTGGTAGGTCACCCGGACATGTCTGAGATGCACGGGCTCAGCGCACCAAGCGAAGGTCAGCTCTAGAGGACACATGAAGGTCACTCTAGCCAGAGTCTTTTCCAACTCCTTTTCCTACTTCCACTAGTTGATTTCTTCCCTTGTGGCGGTGGAATCGACCGTTACAAACTTTTCGAGGCACACCACAATCTCTCGGGTGCACTCTGGCGACGCCTAGCCGTCTAGGACCGAAGAGTCCAAGAGTAACAAATGCAAATCACGAGATTGATAATATGCACAAGTGCTCGAGTGGTGGCTTGCTCTTAATTTTGAATTTCTCTCAACCCACAAGTTGGATTTGGCAATAGGAATGAATCACTCACTAAGAGAGGGTTCGAGAGTGTTCTAAAGGCTCAAAATGTGTATGGATATTAGTAGAATCAGTAGCCTTCAAAGGTGAAGGCTTGGGGGTATTTATAGCCTCTTTGAAAAACTAGCCGTTCACTAGCTGTTGGGCTCAGGACGTGCATACATACCGCATGTCCGGTATGACTTGCACCGCGCCAAAGTTAGAGAGTTAAAAGCGCGCGAGGGGTCGGAACTCCCGACGCTCGCCGGGACTTCCGACTCCTGGAACTCCTGACACTTGCTGAAACTTCTGATGAACCAAACTTGAGAACACAAAAGATGTCGCTATGACCATGCTCATACCGAACATGCCCGGTAGGCATAGCTCGGCCACAGCAAGGAGAGTTAGCTCTTGTGTCTCTCTCTCACTCAAACCTCACATGGGTTGGCTTGAGCACTTATGAATAATCATCTATCAACATGATGCATCCCTCTTAATAGTACGACATACCTATTTACTCAAGATCAAATGAAAAAAAAATTAAACCGCTTTAGTTATTTTTCTTCAAATCCAAATGTCATAGCTCTCAATCTTCATCAAGTGAGGGTGTCAACATATCAACTTTATTTTCTTCTTGACCATAGCCACCTGGAGTATGTGACTTGATTCCATTCAATAGATGTGAATTTACTTCAAATGTATCAAGTCACTTCCAATAATTTATCCAATATAGATTTGATCCTCCACCTCAATATGATCATCATGGCTTGATTGGTATTTCAACTAAATGCAAGTACTTTCTTCTTCACCCTAGCTAGGTTCTTCGGCCATCAAGCCATCGCTTGCCCTTCACCCTTACTTAGTACCACGAAGCCTTTCCTTGCTATCTTCACCACCTCAAGCCATCAAGTCACACCTTGTGTTGAATCATCCATTAAGCTCATAATTTATTCTTTCATTTGTATAGTTGTCTTTTAATGTAGCAAGCTACAACTACGAGACCATTCCATATGCGATCCCTCATGTCTCACTTAATTATTTCTCACGTGCTTGCTTTCATATGATTCATCGACATCCCACAATGAATAAGCCTTGCATGAGTTTCATTTGCATTGTTGTCTTGTGTTTGAACTAGATTGTTTACACAACAACACATCATTTTGGCTTTCATCAAATACCTGTGAGATTACCCATTTTATGTCCAACACTTATGTCGGGTTCATAAACCCGAGGTCCCTCATGGACCGGCTTCCCAGCAAGGGCTCAGCCCAACAGACAACGTTGCGAACCAACGCGCAACTCTTGGGCCGGCCCGAGTACCTAAATGATAGGCCAGAAGGGTGATCCAATCTCCGACTAAAAGGCCTGACCGAGGAGGAACGGCGCCTGCTTCCAACTCCGGCCCGCCTCTCCGACCGGAGCGCTCGTTTTGGTCTCTAGCCCGTCTCTGGACGGCCTCTCCGATCGGAAGGCCTGGCCAGAACACCACTTCCGACTCCGACCCACTTCTCCGACCGGGGAAATGCCGAACCCTTGCTTACAACTCCTCTCCGACTGGCGCAATCAGAGCCGACTGGGACCAACCGACCGGGGACGCCTGCTCAGTAAGGACTAGGAAACAGACGGAGAAAGTAAGGCAGGGTACACAAGTCAAACCATAATACCAGGGACCGTACCCTGTGCACCTGATAGGCAGTACCCTACGACCCTCCTGGCATGACAGAACCCAAGTAGTGTTGTTGGCGCCGACATTTTCCCCTACAATGTTGTGGGTGCCATCAACTCCCATACTAGCCAAATACGGTAAGGCTCCCCCCACGTGCCTCTACAGCATCGACAGTGTTGTGGGTGCCGGTATTTACCGTACTAGGCGAACATGGTAAAACCCCTTGCATGCCAATCGATATCAATAGTGTGGCAGGCACCGACATCTACCATACCTAAAGAAGACGACGCAACCTCCCACGTGCATCTGACACTAAATAGTTTTGTGGGCGCCTACCATCATCTTGTACCCGCCGGTGTGGGAAACAAGACTTAGTAGTATACGTACTCTCTCCCTCTCACTTGTAAGGCCATCCCCTTCATCAATAAAAGGGGATGCGCTCTCTCCTAAAAGACTCAGTTGATTAAGATCGATAAGTTCACTAGTACACAAAAACAGAACCACCAGGTTCAAACCACAAGCACATGCTCGAACAGTGAGCACATAGCGGGGCTCCTGTCACTCTCGGCCCTTCAAACCAGAGTCCGACCGGACCTCTTGTACCCCCCATCTTTCTCCTTCTTGTTTGTAACCCCACTACAAACTTCGAGCACCTGGGCTCAGGAATAAAGTCACTGACCGGCTCAAACTGGACATAGGGCACGTTGCCTGAACTAGTATAAACCCTGTGTCATTGAGTGCTAGGCCACATCCGATCACAACGTATGGCAAAACTACAAATATTTTCGTGTTGGTCACTTTCTGCACCGACAGTTGGAGCCGTCCGTGGGGAAGACGTTGTACGTTCAACGCTTTTTGGTCATCAGATGGCCCACTTTTCCACCACCTTCGCCATGGTGGGTGAAAGGATCAAGATGCCCAAGAGGGGGGGTGAATTGGGCTAATTCTAAATTTTCTTGCAATAATCAAATCCTACGGATAGCCCAATTAACCCCTTGTGCCTAGAAAAGTGTTTATGTCAAACTAATGCACAACAACCTCGCAACCTATGTTCCAAACTTACTCTAGCAAGCAATTTTATGGATGTGAAACAAGTATTGAATTGCTCAAAGTAAATACTCAAAGTAAGTGCTCAAAGTAAATAGAGAGAGAAAGGAACGCGGCGATGTTTTGCCGAGGTATCGGAGAATCGCCACTCCCCACTAGTCCTCGTTGGAGCACCAGCACAAGGTGTAGCTCCCCTTGATCCACGCAAGGATCAAGTGCTCTCTCTGGTTGATTCTTCGACACTCCGTCGTGGCGAATCACCCAAAACCGCTCACAACTTGAGTTGGGTCACCCACAAGCTCCGCCGGGTGATCACCAAGCTCCCAATCACCACCAAGCCGTCTAGGTGATGGCGATCACCAAGAGTAACAAGCACGAACTCTCACTTGACCACGCGAAGCCTAATGAGAAGATGGATGCACGCTTGTCTACTCTTGATTCACTAATGAGGTTTCACTCTTGGATTCTCAAATCACAAACACCTCACTAGGACCTTGCTCTTCTTGGCACTCACAAACGTGTTTCTCACCTATTGGAATGAGCAAAAGTGACTCCACACACGAGTGAAGCTTCTATTTATAAGGCAGCCTGAAAAACGAACCGTTATGAGCTTCTGCGGGATGACCGGACGCTCCGATCATATTGACCGGACGCTCCGGTCCGATTCAACTCCAACAATAGCAGCTTCAAGTGATGACCGAACGCGGCGAGGTCCGGTCGGCCGACGGACACGTCCCGGTAGATCTTGATGCTTCTCAGAACGGCCGGACGTTGGATACACGGGTCCGGTCACCACTGACCGGACGCGTCCGGTCACACTTTCTCAAGTCTGGACCCTTACTGGAGTCGACCGGACGCTGGCCTTCAGCGTCCGGTCACACGACCTTCCAGCATCCGGTCACTCCAGACTTGTTCTCCTCGATCAAATGAACCCAGCCCGGACCACTGCGGCCAGTCCGGTCGCACCGCCGAGCTCGGCGTCCGGTCGAGTTTGACCCTCCATTCACTTCCAACTCTCGATCATATGAGAATGAAGTTTGCTCCAAAAGATCTTAGGCATTCATAGGAGCTACCTAGAGCTAGTTTTAACAAGTGTGCACCACACCTAACTCACTAGACTCAACTAGGTCAAGCTACCCGTTCATACCCCCCTTCATAGTACGGCCAAAGGAAAAACAAAGTCCTAAACTACTCTAAGTGTCTCTCCAACTTCAATTGACACTTAGAACTAGTTATCCTTAACCTTGGCGTCCATCCTTTGAAAACCGAAACGATTTCCATCGTAGGGGCATGACAACCTCAATTGCCCAATCGATCTCCATTACCATGACCTAACTTAATTGCCTCTGCAAAACACACGTTAGTCATAGTAATCTTGTATTGACATTAATCACCGAAATCCACTTAGGGGCCTAGATGCTTTCAATCTCCCCCTTTTTGGTGATTGATGACAATACCACCTCGAGTATGTTAAAGAGTGAGGTTTTTGAAGGGCTTGGTTCATATAAGCTTTTGTCGTTAAGAACAAAAGAGTTAGGCAAGCTTATATGACCCAAGCCAACACAATGTACTCAAAGGATATGAATTAAGCATGAGTACAAGTAACAAAGCTCATTTGCTTCGAAGTATAAACGCGGAAGCAAAAGCAAATAAGCATAACACAAGTGATATGACATATAGATAATGCAAAGTAGAAATCACACATGTCAAATATCACAAGCACGTAGATAGCACTATCACATATATATAATAGTATGCATGAAAGTAAACACACGAATGCACAAGTAATAGTGTATCACACAAATAGAACTCCAAATGTATATAATAGGCTAATACTAGATAACTAGCTCCCCCTAAATGTAGCTCCCCCTGAGACTACATACTCGAACACCCTCTCCCCCTTTGGCATCAAACACCAAAACCTAGGGGTCGGACGGCGAGGCTGCAGCGGACGAGCCGAGCGCTGAAGAACGAGGGGCAAGCTGGAACCGGGCACCATCATCATCTGACCCAGAGCTCTGAACTGACTGACCCTCTATGGTAGGAACTGACTGTGGAGGCCGTTGTTCATCCCCGAGGTGACGATTCTGAGTGGACCGGCTGGTGTTATGAGTCAACTGGCAGGACTGCTGAAGAAGCAGCTGGCAGGGCAGCCTTTGGGATCTTGAGGGACATCATGGATCGTTTTCCTTAGGAGCTGGCAGCCGCTTTGGTTGGAGTCTTTCTAAGAGGTAACCCCTCCACTGACTCATGGCAGCAGACAAGAGGAAAATCTTTGGAGATTGGTGCGTGCGGAAGGGGCGAAACGGATAACCCTTCCATGAGCGCCATGTTCGCAATGATGAGAGTGTTAGATGGAGTTGAGGGTAGCCTCGGGGTGTGTCTGGTGCTCTTGGTCATGCCGCAGGACCGGCGTCGACAGAGGGAGCACGACGCCGAGATTGAAAGGCTCACTCAAGAGATGACTAGGTTAACTCACCCGGTGAATGCGGCTGGTCCAGGAAGATGTCCTAAGAGCTCGACGGTTTGAGCTAGGACAACGGTGGCTAATGCGAGAAGAATACAACGATAATCTGCATGAAGAGGTTCATCTCATCGAACAATCAGCTCCACCCTTATGTCCCACCGGAGCCGCGAAATGGATCTAGAAGGGTGCGAGGAAGGAGAAGAAGAAGTGGAGCTGAAGAAGAAGTAGAACACGAGGAAGGAGATGATCTTAAGCGTCGACCTCGATAGTGATCATGATGAGGATTAGATCGCTTAGCACTAAGTGGAAGGACTAATGTATCACCTTTATTCATGTAATGGACCTGTAGTTCAAGTTGGCATTAGTAACCAGACTATCATGTAATGTGGATTAAGTGCACCTTTGGTTGAACATCAATGCAATTCCGTTCCTTGTTGGTGATCATGATTTAACTTTGCATGCGTTATGAGCGCGATAAGTGGTCAAATTGGGGATGCCATGTTGCGAGAATGAATTGTTATGTCTCTGCTTTTTATTGTGAATTTGAGAATTTCTCCGATGATTTCAGTTTAGCATGATTATGATTCATCCGCAATCTCTTGACATCAACCAATAATCGCTTATTGTTGCAACCGTAGATGACGCTTTTGCCCGTCTTTGGGTAGTAGCGATCCACGATGGCAATGGTGATGACTTACCACCACCGCCACCGCCGCCTTTCGGGGAGTTCTTTGCTCGATTCTTGGGGAGCCAAAGGACAATGGAAGAAGCTTTGCGCCTTATCGCGCAAAAAACACCGCTCGTGGCCACCACAACAACCGTGGTCCGAGCCAAATCAAAGACAATACATTCAAGGAGTTTCTGGACACGAAGCCTCCGATCTTCAAGGTGGCTGAGGAACCACTGCAGGTCGATGAGTGGTTGAATACCATTGAGCAGAAATTCCGTCTGTTGAGGGTCACGGAGCATCTGAAAGTAGAGTATGCTTCTCATCAATTGCAAGGACCAGCAGGGATCTGGTGGACACACTTCCTGTCGTCTCTGCCTGCTAATGCGCGAGTGACCTAGGAACAGTTTAAGCTGGCTTTTAGGGGACATCATATTCCCCCGGGCCTGATGCGCATGAAAGCAGCCGAATTTATGAGGCTCACTCAGGGAACAAAGTCACTCACTGAATATATGCACGCATTCAACAACTTGTCCAGATATGCTCTAGGTTTTGTGGATACCGAGGAGAAAAAGATAGAGAGTTTCAAGCAAAGTTTGGGTACTAAACTGATGAAGACCATGGGCAATTCTCGATGTACCACGTACAACGAGTTTATTAGTTATGCCTTGACCCAAGAAAACCACAACAACATGCATGCAGTTGCTAAGGGTCGCAAGAGGACATATGAGGCCGGTGCTTCCGGATCTTTCCAATCAAAAGCTCCTATCACAGCTAGGCCACAATTCCGTCCACTTGCACCCAAGTTTAGGCCTCCACCACCAAAAGCTCAGAATAACAGGCCACAGAAACCATTCCGTAAGGCGTTCACTATTGCCTTACCAAAAGGAAATGGCAATCAGGACAGCTCCACAGGATTCAGAAGTAATCAGCCATGTTTCAACTGCAACCAACTAGGTCATTGGTCCAAGGAATGTCCCCACCCCAAGAGGAATGGCAACCCAAATCAGAACAATCAGGGGCAGGTGAATGCCAGGGCACGTCAAGGACAAGTGCATTATACCGCTATGGAGGAAGTACCCGTCGGAGAAGTTGTCACGGCTGGTATGTTTCTTGTCAACAAGCATCCCGCTGTTGTTTTATTTGATTCGGGAGCTTCTCATTCATTTATGAGTCAAGCATTTGCATCTAGACATGATCAAGAAATAATTGAAGTAAGCAAAGGGGGTTATAACATAAGTTCAGCAGGGGGTACTGTTACTACCAAAAAGATAGTCAAAAATGTACTCATCTTAATACAAGGGAGGGAGTACACAACAGATTTGATAATATTGCCGGGGTTGTCAATAAGTGTAATCTTAGGCATGAATTGGATGAAGGATCATGGTGTTCTTATTGACACTAGCACCTGCACTATTATGTTGAGGGAACCCACGGGAGGGAATACTTTTCTAGTCCCACTCTCCCGCGATTTCGAACCCCAACATTTAGCCTGTGCTATCCAAACCACCACAATATGTGATATCCCAGTGGTTTGTGAGTTTCCGGATGTATTTCCAGAGGAATTACCAGGTTTACCACCGGATAGGGACGTGGAATTTAAGATCGAATTAGTGCCAGGTACCGCACCCATATCCAGAAGGCCCTATAGAATGCCACCCAATGAGTTAGCAGAACTTAAGGTTCAATTTCAAGATCTATTGGACAAAGGTCTTATCCAACCTAGCTCATCTCCGTGGGGATGCCTAGCATTGTTTGTGAAAAAGAAGGATAAGTCACTGAGAATGTGCGTAGATTACAGACCACTCAATGCTGTGACCATCAAAAACAAATATCCATTGCCCCGCATCGACATCTTGTTCGATCAGTTAGCGAAGGCAAAGGTATTCTCCAAAATTGATTTGAGATCAGGTTATCATCAGATAAAGATCAGACCGAAGGATATACCTAAAACTTCTTTCTCTACTAGGTACGGCTTATACGAGTATTTGGTTATGTCTTTCGGACTAACAAATGCTCCAACCTATTTCATGTACCTGATGAACTCGGTATTCATGCCCGAACTTGACAAGTTCGTGGTCGTGTTTATTGATGATATATTGATTTATTCAGAAAATGAGACCGATCATGAGGAGCATCTGAGGATTGTCCTATCCAGACTGAGGGAGCATAAGCTATATGCCAAGTTTAGCAAATGTGAATTTTGGATGAGCAAAGTACCTTTCTTAGGTCACATTTTATCAAGAGATGGAATCTCAGTAGACGCATCCAAAGTACAAGAGGTCATGGATTGGAAAGCCCCAACTTCGGTGCATGAGGTTCGGAGTTTTCTAGGGTTAGCAGGATATTATCGTCGGTTTATTCCAGACTTCTCAAAGATAGCTAAGCCTATGACCAGATTACTTCAGAAAGATGAGAAGTACAAATGGACACCAGAATGCGAAATAGCTTTTCACACTCTCAGAACTTTGTTGACTACAGCACCTGTGTTAGCACAACCAGACATTGAAAAGCCTTTTGATGTATTTTGTGATGCATCAGGAATAGGTTTGGGATGTGTGCTTATGCAAGAAGGGAGAGTAATTGCATATGCCTCACGGCAATTGAGAAAACATGAAGTCAACTATCCTACACATGATTTGGAACTTGCAGCCGTTGTTCATGCATTAAAGATATGGAGACATTACTTGTTGGGCAATGTCTGTCACATCTATACTGACCACAAAAGTCTCAAGTATATCTTTACCCAGCCTGAGCTGAACATGAGACAACGAAGATGGTTAGAATTGATTAAGGACTACAATTTAGAAGTGTATTACCATCCGGGTAAAGCAAATGTAGTAGCCGATGCACTTAGTCGAAAGTCCCATTGCAACACTGTGGAAGCATTGCTGGAAGATGGATTCAACTTGTTACATCCTGCTGTACTACACAATATCACAATCAGTTGTTCACTTGAGGGCAAAATCATAGAGCTACAGCAGACAGATGTGGGAATAAGTCACATCAAGAGAAAAATGCAAGAGCAAGAAACCAAACATTTTAGATTGGACGAAAGAGGTGTACTATGGTTTGAGGACCGGTTAGTGGTACCAAAGGACCGTGAGCTAAGGAATCAAATTTTAGAAGAAGCTCACTCATCCAAATTGTCTATCCATCCGGGTAGTAGTAAAATGTATCAAGATTTAAGAACCCATTTTTGGTGGACTAAGATGAAGAAAGAGATCGCAGCCTATGTTGCTAGGTGTGATAACTATAGTAGAGTA
This sequence comes from Miscanthus lutarioriparius, assembly GCA_904845875.1. Classification (NCBI taxonomy): domain Eukaryota; kingdom Viridiplantae; phylum Streptophyta; class Magnoliopsida; order Poales; family Poaceae; genus Miscanthus; species Miscanthus lutarioriparius. The sequence goes on along the minus strand of CAJGYO010000764.1, from coordinate 105,631 downwards.
AAGGCCGTCCATATGAAAACTGCTGGATTACTTCAGCCATTGCCTATACCGGGATGGAAATGGGAGGAAATCAGCATGGACTTTATCACATGCCTTCCAACGACGCCACAAGGTCATGATTCAATATGGGTTATTATTGATCGTCTCACCAAATCAGCACATTTTGTACCAGTTCACACCACATATCACATGGGGAAATACTCTGAGTTATATGTTTCCCAGATCGTGAGATTGCATGGAGTACCTCGGACTATAATCTCAGATCGAGGACCATAGTTCATAGCATGTTTCTGGGAGCACTTACACCAGGCTTTGGGAACCAAGCTAATCAGAAGTTCAGCTTATCATCCGCAAACTTCAGGACAGACAGAGCGAGTGAACCAAATCCTAGAAGATTTACTTAGAGCTTGTGTTATATCTTCAAAAGGTTCATGGGAGAAATGGTTACCTTTAGCTGAATTCTCCTATAACAACAGTTATCAAGCGAGCATCAAAATGGCTCCATTTGAAGCCTTGTATGGCAGAAAGTGCAGAACTCCTTTGAACTAGATTGAGCCCGGTGAAAGGAGATACTTTGGTATTGATTTTGTAAATGAAGCCGAAGAGCAAGTACGTATCATCCAACAACATATGAAGGCAGCTCAATCAAGACAGAAGAGTTATGCCGACAGAAGAAGAAGACCACTAGCTTTTCAAGTGGGTGACTATGTATACTTGAGAGTATCACCCATGAAAGGTGTGAAAAGATTTGGGATGAAAAAGAAGCTTTCACCAAGATATGTAGGGCCATACAAAATTTGGGAACGAAAGGGGAAGGTTGCATATAAGCTACAACTTCCACCAGAGATGAGTGCAATCTTTGATGTGTTCCATGTTTCTCAGCTAAAGAAATGTCTTCGAGTACCGGAAGAAGCTATTGCACCCACCAACGTGCAGCTTCAATCGGATTTGACCTATGAAGAAAAGCCAATTCGAGTATTAGAAGAGATGGAGAGAGTAACAAGGAGTAAGATTATTAAGTTCTATAAGGTGGTGTGGAACAATCATAGTGAACAAGATGCTACGTGGGAAAGAGAAGATTACCTACGAGAAGTTTATCCCGCCTTTTTCCAAGAATGGTAGGTCTTGCAAATCTCGGGACGAGATTTTTATAAGGGGGAGGGGCTGTAACACCTCGGGTGTTAGCCTTGCATAACTTGACTTGCATAACATGAGCATGAGCATCTAGCATTCATAAATCATCATTTACAATTGAAACATGTGATCGAAACATATGAAACATTGCTTGTTATTTCGTGTTTCTTGGAACATATGCATATGATCATGTGCAAATGAATGCAAGTGGGTAATGTTAGTCACTAAAACACCTTAGCTACACTTAGGTTAACAAAAGGAACCTTGTTCATGAAGGTCACCCTTCATGATCAAGCACTCAAGTAATATTACATGTATTGACCTGGATAGCTCTATGAGTGACTACTACATGAAATGCTTAAATGACCTTGCAAATTGTTTAAACATGCTTAGAGTATCATCATGAACAACTTTGGTATTTAGGGCTAGGGCTAGTTTGGTCATTAAGCCCTGCTTTGATGTGTTTCATCTTTTAAATGTGACATGTTTGACCAAATTGGAACTAGGTATTAGAGACCTTGCATGGAGGAGTTCACTAAAGCAATGTTGTAGTGTTTGACATAAGGAACAACTTTGATTTTTGGGTCTTTGACTGATTCAGCTCCTAACATGTGTGAATTTGGGTTTCAAAAATCAGAGAAATCACAATTTCTACACTTAGCAAATTTTTGCTAAGTCGTGAACACCGACAGCCTGACAAGCCAACTTTGAGCATGATTTTTCTCCTTAACCGTTGCGAATTAGGTCTTGATCGTTTAAGATGAATTACAGATGGTACTTAGAGCTACAACTTTTGTGTAGATTGTGTGCACTAATACTTCACGGATTAGAAGATCAAGCTCCACGAAAGTGCATCGTCAGCACCGCATTGCATCATGATCGAACCGATCAATCGGTTGATTCGGTGGCCGATCGTCACACCTGATGCCGCCCGCCCGGCGTGGTGGCGGTAATGGCCACAAGCACCATCTGGAGGCCGCACGCCGGCGCTGGGCCCGTTCGTCAGGCATCGACGGCCAGCAAGCCACCAGTGACACGCTTAAGTCACCACCGAGTGGGCCTTCGCTCCCACTCGCCTACTCGCGCTCCTTTGCTCATCAAGCTCACCATCGCCGCCGCAGCCGCTCATGAAGCTCGCCTCAAGCCACCACCGCCACCCACCTCCAATCGTCCGCACTCACAGCTCCGCCTCACCTTACTCCACCCTTCCCACCTTGCTGCGCCCACAGTGCGTGCTATTGGTAAGCCGTGCTTCTCTTTGCGCCACCCGCTGGTGTGTCTCGCCAGAGCCCGCCATGGCCATGCCGCCAGTAGCTATGTGTTTAGTCGAGCACCTCATGCCGCCTAGGGACGCCCAACTAGATTCGCTTTGGTCACCAGTGTTGTTGTAGCACTCCTCGCCAACTTCGCTTTGGTCGGAGTTGGTCGGCGTACCACCGCGCCATCGCCGCCGGCCGTCCGCCATGGTCGCTCGGTGAAGAGCTTCCGTGCTTCTTCCGGCCATGCAAAGGCCACCACCGGGTGTGGTGGATGAGTAGATCATGTAGGTGTAGTCGCTACACGCGGCGAACTCGCCGTCGGCGAAGCTCTGCCAGCGCCAAGACCTTGCAGCAGCCGCCACCGCCCTATTTCGGTCATCAAGGCGTGTGGGGTCGTCTGTCTTCTGGGTACCCACCGGTCAAATGACAGTAAGTAGAATAGGCTAGCTCATTTAAATCCAGATCTGGTGTTGTTTTGTTATTTTTGTATCTTCAGTTTGGTAGCTCCTAAATTTGTGAAATAAATATGGTTGTGTTCCTTAGGAAGTGTAGTATTTAAGAAAAATATGTTCTTGACTTGTACAGTAGAAATTTTTGGAGATTTAAATAGGGATTTGAAATGTGCTTTTGAATGCATTCAAATTTGTTTAATTTATATCTAGAGTTCCTGTGCTCCAAAAATTATAAATTTTTTGTGGTAAGTTAGTCTTAGCATATATGAGCTCTGGTAAAAATTGGAGGACTAGTGCATGTGTAGATTTGTAATTATAGATTTTTCTTTTACGACTAGTTAATCCTTGCATGAATTTTCATAAATTAATTATGAGCTCAAAATTCATGAAATTTGTTGGAGGTAATCCTAGTATCATATGGATGTTAAGAAAAATAGGAAATCTGTTGCTTGACACTTTTCAATAGGATTTTCCATTTATGCTATTTCAAGCCTTGCTGCCTTATCATTTTTGTATAGAATGTTCTACTTAGTAAAATGGCCTGAAATTTTTATAGCAGTCCTTTGATAGCATTAGTAAGGCTCTGTAAATGTTTGAGAATTTATGAAGCACATCTAATATATATTTATTATTTAACCTAGATATCTAAATAAAATAATAAAGGCAATTTAATAAATAGTTTAGGCTTCACCATTATATGATTCTAAATGTAATTGGTATGCTTAAACTGTTGGTGGATTCTATGTTGTCAAATTTTGAATGATTGCATGAAGTAGAAGTATCGTTACTTTATGTTGCATATTGAATAGTTTCCGGACTGATTCTAGAGTTTGATGAGTGGCATGTTGAAAATGATGTGTACTGTAAAAATGGTTAATAACAAAGCTGTAGAGAATTTGATAAGCTTTCCAGAACGTCCAAGATCACTGGATTTGGATTTGTAGAACTCCCGTTATGGGTGAAACAAGTAGCTGCTATTTTATGGTATAATCGATGCATTATGGAAGTAGATAATTAAATAACCGAGAAGAGATATGCACCTACTCAATAAACATGATGCACTTGTTAACATATATGCATTCGTAATACTTATGCCATACTCATGCATCTAGGATCGGAGGAAGAGATCACGTTGCTGGAATTTGAAGAAGCAGAGGAAGGGACCCAGCAGGAGGATCCGCAAGCCGCAGCTCCCGAAGGCGTGGAGCAGAACCCTGAAGAGCTTCCGGAGTGTCCTGACCACCACCCTACTTCCTTCCTGCGAGGCAAGCCCCGGAGCATTATAAGTCTCCCAGTAATTTACAAATGTTTACCTACGTACTTATGATTGATGCATTAGGTTATAAGCGTTGAATGAAACCACTTGATGCATGTACATTCCTTGTCCAGATATTACACCTTTAACCGGTATAGGTCCAGGATCGAATATATGCTTAGCCATGCTTAGACCGGTAGAAGTCAGGTGATTTTCGGTCACCTGCGAGATATAGGTGGATACCGGAGCACGGTTGGTTATAATTGCTATCGTGGAAAAGAACTATGGTTAATATAAATGGAGACCGGGCGGGATGTCGATAGAGAAGCAACAAGACATGGAGGTCTTGGGTGTGGATCTATCCCCGTCTATGTCGATCAAGGACCGTACCGTTGTTGGAACTTCTGACAAGATTGAACGCATGCCTCTCACTTAGCTGGCCAGATAATTCGTTCCGACCAGCTGGTTTAGTAATTCAACTCGGCCGGAATCGCTCACAGCGCTCCTTCCGGGAACGATCGATCGAGCCCAAGGGCGAGCTTTGGCCTGAGCATCCCGGCACTGGTGTTCCAGACAGCGGCGTGGTACGGACCCGCGAAATGTGTACCGAGTTGTATCAAAGGTAACCTAAGGCTATCGTGGTTTTAGTAGACTGGTTTTGTGTTAGGAATAAATTCCTCACCGGTTGAAATCGATTCGAATCGCCGTCTCTCCGGTTAGTGAGAAACTTGGCTAGCTCCAACATCGTAGTAATCAGTATTATGGAACATGATGGTTCGGATGAAAATGGAATTACAATACCTTCTATGGTTACTATTGTATGTTTCTAAATGATATACCACATGTTTGGCACAGGATAGTTGCTAATCTAGAAATGGATAGTTATAATTAACTTGGTAAAGGAATCATAATTGTACAACGAATCAATTGCCTTTTTCGCAAAATGTTGTCAAGTTACGTCCACTTATACAAACTTGCATAATCCTTGGAGTCATTTTATTTACGGTTCATGACGGGTAAGTCTAGCCGAGTACCTTCTCGTACTCGTGGTTTATTTTCCCATTGTTGCGAGATGGCACTTTGTGTATCATGGTTATTGCAAGAGTTGCTTCTATCCCGCTGTGGATGAGGAGTAAGCCTTGGGCGTGCTTCTTTAGTAATTCCTATCCTTGCTTTTGTGGACCGTGATTTAGCTTGGCAATCGTATCAAACTATGTTGGAAACTTTATCTTGAACTTATTTGCTTCCGCTTTATTTATCAAACTCGGTTTGTAATAACTTTTATTCAGACTCGATGATGAAAAGTATCTGTGAACTTTATGTAATATGTGGCATGTATGTTGAATCCTGTACGATCTTGGTTGTTGTAAATCGTTTATCGAGACCCGTCGTGGTACTCGACGGACTACCGGGTTTATATGGGTTCAAGTATGACAGTGCGACCGCTTGCGGATTGCCATTGTACTTGTATTCTTATAAATTGGTCGGTTCTGCGACAATCTTGTACCCGCCGGTGTGGGAAACAAGACTTAGTAGTATACGTACTCTCTCCCTCTCACTTGTAAGGCCATCCCCTTCATCAATAAAAGGGGATGTGCTCTCTCCTAAAAGACTCAGTTGATTAAGATCGATAAGTTCACTAGTACACAAAAACAGAACCACCAGGTTCAAACCACAAGCACATGCTCGAACAGTGAGCACATAGCGGGGCTCCTGTCACTCTCGGCCCTTCAAACCAGAGTCCGACCAGACCTCTTGTACCCCCCATCTTTCTCCTTCTTGTTTGTAACCCCACTACAAACTTCGAGCACCTGGGCTCAGGAATAAAGTCACTGACCGGCTCAAACTGGACATAGGGCACGTTGCCTGAACTAGTATAAACCATGTGTCATTGAGTGCTAGGCCACATCCGATCACAACGTATGGCAAAACTACAAATATTTTCGTGTTGGTCACTTTCTGCACCGACAGTTGGCGCCGTCCGTGGGGAAGACGTTGTACGTTCAACGCTTTTTGGTCATCAGATGGCCCACTTTTCCACCACCTTCGCCATGGTGGGTGAAAGGATCAAGATGCCCAAGAGGGAGGGTGAATTGGGCTAATTCTAAATTTTCTTGCAATAATCAAATCCTACGGATAGCCCAATTAACCCCTTGTGCCTAGAAAAGTGTTTATGTCAAACTAATGCACAACAACCTCGCAACCTATGTTCCAAACTTACTCTAGCAAGCAATTCTATGGATGTGAAACAAGTATTGAATTGCTCAAAGTAAATACTCAAAGTAAGTGCTCAAAGTAAATAGAGAGAGAAAGGAACGCGGCGATGTTTTGCCGAGGTATCGGAGAGTCGCCACTCCCCACTAGTCCTCGTTGGAGCACCCGCTCAAGGGTGTAGCTCCCCCTTGATTCGCGCAAGGATCAAGTGCTTTCTATGGGTTGATTCTTCGACACTCCGTCGCGGCAAATCACCCAAAACCGCTCACAACTTGAGTTGGGTCACCCACAAGCTCCGCTGGGTGATCACCAAGCTCCCAATCACCACCAAGCCGTCTAGGTGATGGCGATCACCAAGAGTAACAAGCACGAACTCTCACTTGACCACGCGAAGCCTAATGAGAAGATGGATGCACACTTGTCTACTCTTGATTCACTAATGAGGTTTCACTCTTGGATTCTCAAATCACAAACACCTCACTAGGACCTTGCTCTTCTTGGCACTCACAAACGTGTTTCTCAGCTGTTGGAATGAGCAAAAGTGACTCCACACACGAGTGGAGCTTCTATTTATAAGGCAGCCTGAAAAACGAACCGTTATGAGCTTCTGCGGGATGACCGGACGCTCCGATCATATTGACCGGACGCTCCGGTCAGTTCAACCCGCGCAACAGTTTCCAAGTGATGACCGGACGCTGACAGGGTCCGGTCAGCACTGACCGGACGCGTCCGGTAGATCTTGGATGCTTACTGTAAACGACCGGACGTTGGATACACAGGGTCCGGTCACCACTGACCGGACGCGTCCGGTCACACTTTCTCAAGTCTAGACCCTTACTGGAGTCGACCGGACGCTGGCCTTCAGCATCCGGTCACACGACCTTCCAGCGTCCGGTCACTCCAGACTTGTTCTCCTCAGTCAAATGAACTGACCGGACCCTGCGGCCAGCGTTCGGTCGCACCGGAGCCAGCGTTCGGTCAGTATTTGACCCTCCATTCACTTCCAACTCTCGATCATATGAGAATGAAGTTTGCTCCAAAAGATCTTAGGCATTCATAGGAGCTACCTAGAGCTAGTTTTAACAAGTGTGCACCACACCTAACTCACTAGACTCAACTAGGTCAAGCTACCCGTTCATACCCCCCTTCATAGTACGGCCAAAGGAAAAAACAAAGTCCTAAACTATTCTAAGTGTCTCTCCAACTTCAATTGACACTTAGAACTAGTTATCCTTAACCTTGCCGTCCATCCTTTGAAAACCGAAACGATTTCCATCGTAGGGGCATGACAACCTCAATTGCCCAATCGATCTCCATTACCATGACCTAACTTAATTGCCTCTGCAAAACACACGTTAGTCATAGTAATCTTGTATTAACATTAATCACCGAAATCCACTTAGGGGCCTAGATGCTTTCAATCTCCCCCTTTTGGTGATTGATGACAATACCACCTCGAGTATATTAAAGAGTGAGGTTTTTGAAGGGCTTGGTTCATATAAGCTTTTGTTGTTAAGAACAAAAGAGTTAGGCAAGCTTATATGACCCAAGCCAACACAATGTACTCAAAGGATATGAATTAAGCATGAGTACAAGTAACAAAGCTCATTTGCTTCGAAGTATAAACGCGGAAGCAAAAGCAAATAAGCATAACACAAGTGATATGACATATAGATAATGCAAAGTAGAAATCACACATGTCAAATATCACAAGCACGTAGATAGCACTATCACATATATATAATAGTATGCATGAAAGTAAACACACGAATGCACAAGTAATAGTGTATCACACAAATAGAACTCCAAATGTATATAATAGTCTAATACTAGATAACTAGCTCCCCCTAAATGTAGCTCCCCCTGAGACTACATACTCGAACACCCTCTCCCCCTTTGGCGTCAAACACCAAAACCTAGGGGTCGGACGACGAGGCTGCAGCGGACGAGCCGGGCGCTGAAGAACGAGGGGCAAGCTAGAACCGGGCACCATCATCATCTGACCCAGAGCTCTGAACTGACTGACCCTCTGTGGTAGGAAGTGTCGCTGAAGCGGTCTGGGTCTGAGCTGGAGCTGGTGCTGCCTGTGAAGCTACTAGTATGTCTATCGTAGGATCTGACGAGGCGACAGACGAGGGGAGCCTCTGAGTAGTCACAATGATCGGGTCTCAGTGACGGACCGGCAGAATGCATATGAGGCGGAGTAGGCATGCCACTCAACTCGCTGAAAGATGCTCCAAGACTCTTGGAGACTGACGTGTCAGGCACGAATAGCGAGGAAGACTGCTGCAGTGAAGCCCGTCTGAAGTGGAGTGAATCTGCAGGCTACCACGGTGAGGCTAACCACCGGGACACCAGTATAGGCGGTGAAGCAAATCGAGCTGGAGGCTGTCCTCGACTCTAGAGCCCACTGGGGTGCATCTTCTTTGAGTCGTCAAGTGGTAGGAGGTCAGGGCGGTGGAACCCCAATGGTTGTCACTACATGCTTGCATGAATCCCATGAGCCGCTGCTTGCATAAGTAATCGCTTCTTGGTCTTGAAGGAGTGCTGCTGCTTGCCATTGGAACTCGTCTGTGACGAGCCTAAACTGTGTGAAGTTGGCAAATGTCTCCTATGCCTGCTGTGTTCGATCTCGCCAGCATCCGCTCAAGAATAGCAATGAGAGCGGGTCTGCATCTCATGGAGGCAGTGGAGCAGAATCGAGCTACCGGCCTGATCGCCGTGTCTCGCGTGGAGGCATCTCGAGGTATAGGCCGGTAGTCATCGTCGAGCTGCATCACATACTCACTCACCTCCTGCTGTGCCTCTAGCTCCTCCTCCTCAGTGGTTGCAATCCCTCTGATGATCTCATCTTGCTGAGCTGCGGACTCTGGCATGTCGGGACGACGGCTAGGCTGTCTGGGTGCCTGAGGAGTGGTGTGTCTGATCCTCTGTGACAGGTTGTAAGCTGGGAACTCTGTGGTGGCACCTGTATACTCATCCATCATACCAGGGGGCTTATCACGCACTACTCTGCGGATAAGAAACGTGATCTAGTGCGCATAAGGAAGCTGCCTGCGACCCTTGAATCCCTCAGCTATAGTGTCCTCCATCTCTAAAAGAAGGAGGTCCTAGATATCAAATACTGTCTGCTGCATCAGGGCATTAAGAAGCCAGAGCTGTAAGCGAGTCAGGCCCTCTCTATATCCCAACCTGGGAAGCAATGTCCTCCTGATAATAGCCTCTAGCACTCTCGCTGTGGGAGTCAAGTCACTGGGGTTCCTCCTCGACCCCTCTCCAAAAGGCTCCTTGAAGCAATGTCGCACTAAATCTGTAGGAGGCACCAAACCTCCGTGAGGACGCCTGGGAGGCTCCTGCTGTCCATAACATACCTCATGTATCTTGACAGGCTGCTCCTGTAGCCTCAGTATCTCTCTGACCCTGTCACTCGTCACTCTGTAGTCTTTGCCTCTGAAAGCAAAGTGAATAAACCTGTGATGTGGATCGATGAAGAGTGAAGCATAGAACTAATGAACCCAAGATGGTACATATATCCCCGTCCGTCCAATCAAATCTGTCAGTCCTGGCAAATATGACAAGTATGGCCGAATGCTCTCTCCGGCTACTGCCACAATAGACTCTATCTGACAGACTCTCTGAGATCTAAACACTGCCCCACTGTTGAGATAAGCATTGTAGAAATCCTCCTGCAGTGGCGTGTAGAAACCCTCAGCTGCTCTCTCATCCCTCCTCGGGGGAAACCAAACCTCAAACTCAACAAAACGCAGCTGCTGAACCTGCCTGGCGGTAGCGGCCCTCAAGTCGAGGTGAACCACTGGAGGTGGACCCTATGGTCTAGGGGGAGGACATGATCCCCTCCGTGTGTCGGTGGCCTCGGTGAGAGATCCAGTACACGGGTCCGGCCAGAGCGGCGGGCTGGTGTGCAAGCTCTCGCTCATCGGCCTCCACAGGTCTGCTGAGGAGGCTCGCTTGTGGGGGCTGCTGCTTTGTCTTGTGAGACCCTCCTCAATGGTAACCCGTCGTCCTGCAAACGTGACAGTCCCAGCTGGACTACCGTGACGACGCTCAACCTCCTCAAGCGCAGCTCAAATGCTTTGAAACCGGGCGATCTGCAGTGACAAACTCCATTGTGGGCACCACCTCCCTCGCCACGCTCTGCGGCCTCTACAACAGCTTCTGCTCTCGCTGTCTTTGCGTCGGGGTACTTCCGCTTCTTGGATGTCACCTACTTGGTTGACTTGCCCTTCGATCCGGCTGGCTGGCGAGGCGGGGGGCCTCCGATCATCATCACCTGGGCCACCACCAACATTCTTGGTGCGGGCCATCTGAACTAACAAGATGGTGAACTGACGCTGATGAGGATCAATGACAAATCCGAACCTCTCAAGGCTTGGCTCGATCCTTACTCATGAGCTTGGCTCGAGATGACTGCCAACTGCCACAAGAACCACAATGGAACCGACTCGCTGCACGATAGAGTAGATGGATATACAAATAAATACCATATTGCTAATAGATGCGAAACCATAATAGAGAAAGCAATGTAGATGCGAAATTGAATCGAATGGCTTTCTACCTGACGATCAGCGAACCGAGAAAAGATAAGATTTCGCGGGGAACTCGGAGCCGGCTAGGGTTAGGTCAAACAGCACAAAGCAATGGGGAATCAAAAGCGCAACTTGATCTAGGTCACAACAGATCGATATTGAAAAATTTGGTCTTACCAATGATGAAGGAGGTAGGACTAGGGCACGATGAAACTTGATGACCCCGGAAGACCGGAGGCACGGCGCTTTCGGGGGAGACACGGCGTGATGGCGATCCTCAGTGGCGCATGGCTAGCAAGGAGGCCAGGCGGCCTTGGCAAGGGAGGTGCGGGCCGAGTGGCGTGGGAGCTGCCTTGGGAGGCTTAAGCGCGATGGGGCGGCGGCCATGAGGCGAGCACGCAATGGCGCTTAGCTACTGCATGCGGCGAAGGAGGGAGGCGGCTTCGGGCTAGGGCAGACGGCAAGGTTGCGACGGGATCCAAAAAATTTTGGTGGTACGGTTAAGTAGTCCCCCAAACGCGATAGAAAAGGAAACCGAAAAGAGTCCTGAAGTCGCGCGAGATCCACTGACCGGACGCTCCGGTGGTAGAGACCGGACGCTACCACCCAGCGTCCGGTCGATTCCAGAGAGGTCCAAATCCTCTCGGAATCGGGACCGGACGCGTCCGGTGGTCCATTACGGACGCAGTGGCGGTCCGGTCGAACAACTTGAGCACACTTGATCGACCGGACGCAGAATCCTTCCCCTCGACCGGACGCCAGACGCAGCGGCCCGGCCACTCTTCTGGCGGCAGCTTCACCTCTCAGGAATCGACCGACCGACCCAGACAATGAGCGTCCGGTGCAAAGATCCGTGCACCTTTTCCAAAAACCTCCAACCTTCCTTCATACTTTTGTTCCCAATCAAGTCCCAACTTGAAAAAGATCCAAATAAACACCAATTGGGACCGATGTGAGTGACCTCTCTCAAACCCTCATATTTTTCAAAATATTTTTGCCTTAGGCTATAATTCTTTTTAAGGAAATAGGCAACAAGAGGGCAAAAGGAACAAAACGACAAAACAACATTCATGCATATGCAATACTTGTAAGTAAATCTAATTGCTTGTCAAGTTTGATCCAAGGTTAAGCTTCTTCACACGCTTTTCGGCGGTTATCTTAACCATGTTAGACAAGCCCTATGTGCATTGCCACAAATTAAACATGTTGTATATTACAATGAATGCAAGGGACAACACAAGCTCAATTTTTAGTGAAGTTACTAAAATCAAGTACATTTAGCTCATTCCGCAATCTACAAAATGTAGCCTCATCTAGCGGTTTTGTGAAGATATCCGCTAATTGATCTTCGGATCTTACACCTTCTAGTGATATATCATTTTTAGCCACATGATCTCTTAGAAAGTGATGGCGAATATCTATATGCTTGGTACGAGAGTGTTGAACCGGATTATTTGCAAGTTTTACCGCACTTTCATTGTCGCACAAAAGAGGTACTTTCTCCAGAACTACTCCATAGTCTAGCAAAGTTTGTTTCATGTATAATATTTGTGCGCAACAGGCACCCGCGGCAATGTATTCCGCTTCGGCGGTGGACAAAGCCACACTATTTTGTTTCTTGAAGGACCAAGACACAAGTGATCTACCAAGCAAATGGCACCCTCCGGATGTGCTTTTTCTATCAACTTTGCATCCGACGTAATCCGAATCGGAATAGCCAATTAATTCAAATAAAGCTCCTTTGGGATACCAAAGACCAATGCTTGGTGTGTGCTTAAGATACCTAAGGATTCTTTTTACGGCAATAAAATGTGTTTCCTTAGGACTAGCTTGAAATCTAGCACACATACACACACTAAACATGATGTCAGGCCTAGATGCGGTTAAATATAACAAGCTACCAATCATAGAACGGTAGAGAGTTTGATCAACCGGGTTACCTCCCTCATCTAGGTCGAGATGTCCATTTGTAGGCATTGGTGTCTTGATTGGCTTACATTCATCCATCTTGAATCTCTTGAGAAGATCTTTTGTGTATTTCTCTTGAGAGATGAAGATGCCTTCTTTCATTTGCTTGACTTGAAAACCAAGAAAGAATGTAAGCTCACCAATCATTGACATCTCGAACTCCTTTGACATCAATTCACCAAATTCTTTGCATGAGTCTTCATTTGATGATCCAAAGATGATATCATCAACATATACTTGACAAATGAAGATATGCCCATCTAGCTTCTTGGTGAATAGTGTGGTGTCGACCTTCCCAATGGTGAAGCCCTTCTCAATGAGGAAGTCCCGAAGGCGCTCATACCAAGCTCTTGGGGCTTGCTTAAGCCCATATAGTGCCTTGGACAACCTATAAACATGATTAGGATATCTAGGGTCTTCAAACCCGGGAGGTTGATCAACATAGACTAGTTCATTTATAAAGCCATTTAAAAAAGCACTTTTCACATCCATTTGATATAGTTTCATTTCATGATGTGATGCATATGCAAGAAGGATACGGATGGCTTCTAATCTTGCAACCGGTGCAAAGGTCTCTCCAAAATCTAAACCTTCAACTTGAGAGAACCCCTTTGCAACTAGTCTTGCCTTGTTCCTCACAACAACACCTTGATCATCTTGCTTGTTGCGGAACACCCACTTCGTTCCAATGACTCTTGCACCTTTTGGTCGCTCTTCAAGATTCCAAACTTCATTGTGAGTGAAGTTGTTCAACTCTTCATGCATGGCATTGATCCAATCTGGATCTTTAAGAGCTTCTTCTACCTTGGTAGGCTCATAGCAAGAGACAAAAGAGTGATGAGCAATAAATGAAGTAAGTTTTTGAGATCGAGTCATTACACCCTTTGATAGACTCCCTATGATGAGATCTTGTGGATGATCTTGTAGGAGAGGTGTGTTTCTTCTATTGACCACTTGAGGAGGAGGTTGTGGAGCATCAACATCTTGTGCTTGTACCACCATTTGCTCATGAGAGATATGAGTATCTTCATTTTCTACTCTCCCATCTTTTTCGCCATCTTGTGGTACATTTGATGAAGAAGGTTGGTTAATGACTTGTACATCATCTTCATCATCTTTTGGCTTGATGTCTCCCACCGGTATGTTCTTCATAGCCTCCCTCAATGGTTCATCACCTACATCATCAAGATTCTCATGTGCTCCTTGGGAGCCGTTAGATTCATCAAATTCCACATCATATGTTTCTTCAACCAAGCCGGTGGCATGATTAAATACTCTATATGCTTTGGACTTCAATGAGTAACCAACAAGAAAACCTATATCACAACGTCTTTGAAACTTCCCTAGGTGTTGCCGCTTTTTGTAGATGTAGCATTTGCAACCAAACACCCTAAAGAAGGAGACGTCCGGCTTCTTCCCATTGAGCAACTCATATGGTGTCTTGACAAGGAACTTTTGAAGAAATAGGCGGTTGGATGCATAACAGGCGGTGTTGATTGCTTCCGCCCATAAAGCTTCGGGGGTGTTGTACTCATCTAGCATTGTCCTTGCAAGAGTGATCAAAGTCCGGTTCTTCCTCTTAACTACACCATTTTGTTGAGGAGTATAGGTTGCAGAGACTTCATGTTTGATTCCAACTTCATCACAATAAGCTTCTATGTTTGTGTTGTCAAATTCTTTGCCATTGTCACTTCTTATCTTCTTGAGCTTCACTTCAAATTCATTTTGAGCTCTCTTGGCAAACTTCTTGAAACAAGATGCAACTTCGGATTTGTCATGAAGGAAGAAGACCCATGTATACCTTGAGTAGTCATCCACAATCACAAGACAATAGAGATTTCCTCCCAAACTCTTGTATGTTGTTGGTCCAAATAAATCCATGTGTAGGAGTTCTAGCACTCTTGTGGTTGACATGAAAGCTTTGGTTGGATGAGTGTTTGCAACTTGCTTGCCGGCTTGACATGCACTACAAAGCTTGTCCTTCTCAAACTTCACATCCTTCAACCCTCTCACCAAATCATTCTTCATAAGCTTCTTGAGTGAGCTCATCCCAACATGAGCAAGTCTTCTATGCCATAGCCACCCAAGTGTTGTTTTGGTGAATAGGCAAGTCTTTAAGTTTGCATCTTCGGAGGTGAAGTCAACTAGATATAAATTGTTGTATCTAAATCCATTGAATATCACTTGTTTGTCATCTACTTTGGATACAACAACTTCCTTCTCGGTGAATAAGCATTGGAAGCCAAGATCACACAATTGCCCAACGGATAGCAAGTTGAAACTCAATGAGGCAACATAGAGCACATTGGAGATGGAATGATCATTTGATATTGCCAATTTGCCCAATCCTTTAACCTTTCCCTTTCAATTATCTCCAAATGTTATTTTCTCTTGTCCATCTACCTCTTCATCTAGTGAGGTGAACATACGAGGATCATCGGTCATATGTTGAGTACAACCACTATCAATAACCCAATGACTTCCACCGGTCTTGTAGTTCACCTACACACAAGAGATTCAAGCTTTAGGGATCCAAGCTTGTTGAGGGCCCTTCACCTTCTCAACAAGTGACTTAGCCACCCAAATCTTCTTAGGCCTACTCTTGTTGGGGGGTCCTAAGAACATGACTTTCATCTTTCCACTAGAATCTTTTCTAAGCATGTAGTGAGCATTGAAAGCAAAGGGTCTAGCATGCTTGGGCAAGGGTTGTGGTGGTGGAGTTTGACACTCATGAGCAAAGTGGCCTTTTTGTCCACACTCAAAACATCTCTTTGGCTTTAGCTTTGGCTTTGATTGTTGGTGTTGAGCTTGAGCCTTCTTCTTCTCTACACTTGCCATATATCCAATGCCACTTCTATCCATCTTCATGACGGTATTCATGAGTAGCTCACTTTGGAGATGCTTGCCTCTAGCAAACTTGCTCAATCCCACCTTGAGATGCTCTTTCTCCATTTTGAGCTTCTTGTTCTCTTCCTTGAGAATATCATTGTTCTTCTCTTCCTTGAGTTTCTTATTTTCTCTTTTTAGCTTCTCATTCTCAAGGATCAAATCTTCGTCATAATTAAGAGTTTCTATCACAATGGTGTTGTGACTTTTCATCTCTTCAAGATCTTTCATGAGCTTCTCATTGTCACTCTTGAGCTTGACATACTCATCATAGTCATTGCACTCAACCACTTGCTTACCTTTGCTACTAGATCCATGCTCAATGCTCTCATCAATTAAATCATCACATGAGGTAGCTATATCAATCTTAACAACATGGTTAGTAGCAACATGTGGCTCATTTGGTAAGAATTCTTGTGCAATAACAAGGGTATCATAATTGATCTTTAGAGTTGTATATTCATCTTTTAGCTTGTTGTGACTAATGACAAGCTCATTGTGCACCAACTCAAGTTTATCATGTTTATCTTTAAGCTCTTTCTTAGAAGATTTGAGCTCCTTGAGTTTGGATGATATAGAATCATTTGTTTCTTTGAGCTCATCATTAGCCTTTTCTAATGTATCACACTTAGCTAAGAGTGAATCATTTTTAGCATCAAGTTTTTCATTAGTAGCTCTACTCTTTCTAATGATCTTAGTGTATTTTCTTAATATTTTGACAAGATCATCATATGTGGGTGAATCATCATCGCTATCACTATCATCATCACTAGCTTGCTCATCATCACTACTATCATCACTCTTAGTTACCTTGCGTTCACCCTTGGCCATAAGGCATAGGTGTGTAGAGGATGATGGCGATGGTGGCGGTGAGGATGCAAGATCAATAGCAATGGCGGCCACCTTCTCATTGTCACTCTCTTCATCGGATGAACCACTTGATGAATCAATGTTCGTGAGCCAATCACCGACAATATAGGCCTTGCCACTCTTCTTCTTCTTGTAGAAGTCTCTCTTTTTGCCATCTCTCTTCTTGTATGGCTTGTTCTTTTTCTTTTCATCTTCATCACTTGAATCATCTTTCTTGCCCTTGTTCTTGAACTTGTCTTTCTTGGGCTTTGTGCATTGATGAGCTAGGTGGCCAAGTTCGCCACAATTGTAGCAATCCATCTCAGAGATTAGCTTTCTTCTTGAGCTAGTGAAGAACTTCTTCTTCTTGCCGTCAAACTTGATGCCACTCTTGTTTAGCTTCTTTAGCATCTTGGCGGTCTTTTTCACCATGAGAGCAAGACTTTCTTCATCATCTTCATCACTTGAGCTCTCATACTCAAGTCTTGCCTTGCCCTTATCTTGGCTAGCTTTGAATGCTAAGTCCTTCTCTTTCTTCTTTGTAGAGGTTGAGCCATCTTGTGGCGTGATGTGCATGTACATCTCATGAGCATTGATCTTTCCCAAGATTTGTGTCGGTGTAGCGGCGGAAATATCACCTTGATGTAGCACGGTCATAATGTGCCCATATTTGTCAATGGGGAGGACACTCAAGATCTTTCTCACAACGTCGGATGGTGACATTTGAGTAAGTCCAAGCCCATTGACTTCCTCTACAAGAACATTTAAACGAGAATACATTTCATTAGCACTTTCTTTGGGAAGCATCTCAAAAGAATTTAGCTTTTTAATCACAAGATGATAGCGTTCCTCACGCTCACTCTTGGTTCCCTCATGGAGCGCACAAACATCCGACCATAGAGCATGGGCGTCTTTGTGGTTCCTTACACGATTGAACACATCTTTACAAAGGCCTCTAAAGATGGTGTTGCGAGCCTTTGCATTCCATTTTTCATAGTTTACTTCATCGCCTTGGAGTTGTGCGGCATTCTTAGGTGTTGGGAACCCTTGAGAGGCGGCTCTAAGAATTCCAACATCTAGAGCTTCTAGGTAAGCCTCCATGCGAATTTTCCAATATGGAAAATCATCCCCCTCGAAGATAGGAGGAGGTCTATCCCCGTGAGACATCTTGCTCTAAGCGGTTAGGCTTAAAAACGTGAGCACGAGGCTCTGATACCAATTGAAAGGATCAAGATGCCCAAGAGGGGGGTGAATTGGGCTAATTCTAAATTTTCTTGCAATAATCAAATCCTACGGATAGCCCAATTAACCCCTTGTGCCTAGAAAAGTGTTTATGTCAAACTAATGCACAACAACCTCAAGAACCTATGTTCCAAACTTACTCTAGCAAGCAATTCTATGGATGTGAAACAAGTATTGAATTGCTCAAAGTAAATACTCAAAGTAAGTGCTCAAAGTAAATAGAGAGAGAGAAAGGAACGCGGCGATGTTTTGCCGAGGTATCGAAAGAGTCGCCACTCCCCACTAGTCCTCGTTGGAGCACTCACAGCAAGGGTGTAGCTCCCCCTTGATCCGCAAGAAGGATCAAGTGCTCTCTGGGTTGATTCTTTGACACTCCGTCATGCGAATCACCCAAAACCGCTCACAACTTGAGTTGGGTCACCCACAAGCTCCGCCGGTGATCACCAAGCTCCCAATCACCACCAAGCCGTCTAGGTGATGGCGATCACCAAGAGTAACAAGCACGAACTCTCACTTGACCACGTGAAGCCTAATGAGAAGATGGATGCACACTTGTCTACTCTTGATTCACTAATGAGGTTTCACTCTTGGATTCTCAAATCACAAACACCTCACTAGGACCTTGCTCTTCTTGGCACTCACAAACTTGTTTCTCAACTATTGGAATGAGCAAAAGTGACTCCACACACGAGTGGAGCTTCTATTTATAAGGCAGCCTGAAAAACGAACCGTTATGAGCTTCTGCGGGATGACCGGACGCTCCGATCATATTGACCGGACGCTCCGGTCAGTTCAACCCACGCAACAGTTTCTAAGTGATGACCGGACACTGACAGGGTCCAGTCAGCACTGACCGGACGCGTCCGGTAGATCTTGGATGCTTACTGTAAACGACCGGACGTTGGATACACAGGGTCCGGTCACCACTGACCGGATGCGTCCGGTCACACTTCCTCAAGTCTGGACCCTTACTGGAGTCGACCGGACGCTGGCCTTCAGCGTCCGGTCACATGACCTTCCAGTGTCCGGTCACTCCAGACTTGTTCTCCTCAGTCAAATGAACTGACCGGACCCTACGGCCAGCGTCCGGTCGCACCGGAGCCAGCGTCCGGTCAGTATTTGACCCTCCATTCACTTCCAACTCTCGATCATATGAGAATGAAGTTTGCTCCAAAAGATCTTAGGCATTCATAGGAGCTACCTAAAGCTAGTTTTAACAAGTGTGCACCACACCTAACTCACTAGACTCAACTAGGTCAAGCTACCCGTTCATACCCCCCTTCATAGTACGGCCAAAGGAAAAAACAAAGTCCTAAACTACTCTAAGTGTCTCTCCAACTTCAATTGACACTTAGAACTAGTTATCCTTAACCTTGTCGTCCATCCTTTGAAAACCAAAATGATTTCCATCGTAGGGGCATGACAACCTCAATTGCCTAATCGATCTCCATTACCATGACCTAACTTAATTGCCTCTGCAAAACACACGTTAGTCATAGTAATCTTGTATTGACATTAATCACCGAAATCCACTTAGGGGCCTAGATGCTTTCAGTGGGCTCAAGCGATACGACTCACTTCGGCTCACTAGAGTTTCCCGCACTCCCACGTGTTGGGATGTGGGTTCTGCCCATCTTTGATCCATCCCAGGCCTTCCTCTTTGGAAGCCTGGACTTCGTCGCCGACCGGCTCGGCGTACTACACCTCCGTGAGGGGGCATTTGTTTCGGCACCCGTTGGAGGGGCGCCCTCCCTCAGCTCTGGGACACACGACGACTTCAACGATGAGACGCCTGTGCTTCATTCCGAGCAAACTCTCTGCTCAAATCCCGTTGTGAGTAATGTACATACTGTTGTTTACTCACTATTTGCTATCTTCCGTCGATTATCCAGAGGGACCCCGTTGTCCCTACTACGACCGCCTTGCAACCGGTTCCCCTACGGCCTCGCGTCCCCTATGGAAGCGTACGCCCGAGGGCTCCGAAGGATGCCGGTGCCGCCCCCTCTCACGTCTGAATTCGTGGGGATGGCAAGCTATGCTCCCACCTGTTTTCTCGACCTCATGGATGACGATGTTGAGAGTGACGGCTCCAGCATCGGCGACATGGCACCTAGCCACCGTTCGTCCTAGGAGTGCGCTATGACGGACGCTCTGGGATAGCCATTGGCGATAACATAGTCCTTATAGACCCACACCCCTCTAGACCCTCATACGGGGACCCTCGTGCTCACATGGGAGCACAGCAAGGATATACCACAATAGCGGCAGAACCAATCGCCACCTGCGCTAGTGCCCCGCACTGCGCCCTGTGCGCATAAACTGGTGAGTGGCACCCGGGGTCGTGCCTGCCAGGTCCAGCGCAACATCATGGTTGGGGGGAATGATCACCCATAGTTCACTCGGGCTGACCAGAGCATCGCCGCTGCGGCAATACTTCTGTGCGGCCTTCTCGAGCCGAACGACCCCTAGGAACAGGCGATCCACCGGAACCTCCAGGCACTAGTTGAAACCGCCGCCGTTCAATAGGCGGAGAGCTCCACATCACGACACCAACTCACCACTACAGGCACCAAGCGTGGCAAGAGGAGACATCTGCGCCTCGGCTTAACTTGGCGCCCGCTCCGCACAGACCGCTTGTACGCAAGCGGCTTGGGCCAAATCAAGACACTCGCAGCGTCATCAGCAACCGGCGTCAGTCTTGGTAGGATGATGGCGTCCATTGAGCGGCAGTGATGGTAGGCGACACAGACCCTAGCCGGACCATCACGAGGAAGGGTGAAACACACCCCAGGCGCGGTCGCTGGCTGGACGACCGGAGTCCTAGCCCGGATGGCCCGAGACCATGGGCCTTTGCCCGATGCATCCAGAGAGCGCCCCTCCCACAACACTTCAACGGAGGCCAAGGCAAAGGCAAGGCCAAGCACAAGTATCAGGACGAGGGCCTCTCCATGCAGAGGGGCAAAAAGAACAGAAAAGATCACCGCCGACCGGCCAACTCCGTGTTGGTTGCCACGGCTGATCACACGGGCAAGCAGCCATAGCAGGGCCTTCTAGACCACTTCAATGAGCTCATGGAGAGCCCATGCACCAACCACACCTACCCCGTCAAACACCTCTACAAGGACTACGAGCTCCTTAAGCACCTTCTGCGACAGGCCGGTGGGCCGAAGGAAGAAAAAGGCGAAGAAGCAGCGACCAAGAAAGACGGCGTAGCGGGCAAGGATCCAGACGACTAAAGGTCGAGGTGATCTGACCAAACACCTACCGACTGAAGGACAACAACGACAACGTTCTCACCAACGCTTGGAACAGCTATGTCGTTTCTTCCCCAAAAATTTAGTCTTACCATTGTTTACTTAACGTTTGCTCCTATAAAAGCGCCCCGACCCGAACACTTTCGGCCTAGGTCGCTCGGGGGCTCCACGGGGGTACACTACCACCTCTCTTTTCATTTACTATCATATGGTAAAACTCCTTCCTACCCAAACAAAAGGATAGTTCGTTCCTTTAAATTACCTTACGTAGCTTTGCTTTAGAAATTCCGACCGGTCGCACCCCGCCTCTACCTATGGTTACGAGCAGCTGAGCCTCGTGGGCCACGCCTGAGCTCCTAAGATTGCAGTCTACAGGACGAACGGGCAAGTGCAAAAAAGAAAGAATAAAAAACAAAATTATGCTAAGGTAAAACTAAGGAACGAATGGGACAAGCTTCCCCGAACAGAGTGATTCCATCACAAAAAATGAAACTGATTGTATTCATTGAGTACACAAAAACGTTTTGCACGGGGGCTCCCCCACGAACTTAAATTTTTACATCTGCTACTCTACTTCTACTCTACAAATTCTACTATGGCTCCCCGGTGACATTGGCTGTCGGTGCGACCGGCGAGGGCATGGGCTGTTCAATCTCTAGCGGGACGACATTCGGCTCTATAGGAAGCGGGGCGACGTTCATCTCCGACCCAGGCTCCACTCCGTCTGTAGGTTGGGCGACGTCCTCTTGATGCATGCCATCGGCTAGGTCTGCACGGCGGTGAAAGGTCCTAATATGGCTAGAGGGGGGTGAACAGCCTATTTAAAAATCTACAAATCAAGTAGAGCAATTTGATTAGTATAACAAATAGCAAAATGCAAACTTGCTCTAGCACTACAAGGGCTGCAAGCCACCTATCCAACAATTCTAGTTGCTATGATCACTAAACACACAATTTGCTATTTCACTACTCACTAAGAGCTCTCACACTTGCTACACTAAAGAGCTCCACTAGATGAACTTAAACTACAAAGCAAGCTCTCAATTCTAGTTACACTAAAGAGCTTGCTACAACTAGTTTGCAAGAATATAAATGAGTGAGTAGGGTGATTATACCGTCGTGTAGAGGAGTGAACCAATCACAAGATGAATATTAAATCAATCACTGGGAGAATACCAATGGGCAAGAGACAACCAATTTTTCTCCCGAGGTTCACGTGCTTGCCGGCAAGCTAGTCCCCATTGTGTCGACCAACACTTGGTGGTTCAGCAGCTAAGGTGTTGCACGAACCTCGTCCACACAATTGGACACCGCAAGAACCTACCCACAAGTGAGGTAACTCAATGACACGAGCAATCCACTAGCGTTACCTTTCAGCGCTCCACCGGGGGAAGGCACAAGACCCCTCACAATCACCACGATCGGAGCCGGAGAAAATCACCAACCTCCGCTTGACGATCCTCGCTGCTCCAAACCGTCTAGGTGGCGGCAACCACTAAGAGAAACAAGTGAATCCCACAGCGAAACACAAATACCAAGTGCCTCTAGATGCAATCACTCAAGCAATGCACTTGGATTCTCTCCCAATCTCACAATGATGATGGATCAATGATGGAGATGAGTGGGAGGGCTTTGGCTAAGCTCACAAGGTTGCTATGTCAATGCAAATGGTCAAGAGAGTTAGCTTGAGCCAGCCATGGGGCTTAAATAGAAGCCCCCATGAAATAGAGTCGTTGGCTCCAGTCCACTGAAAAATGGGACGACCGGACGCGCAGGTCAGATCGATCGGACGCTGGACCCCAGCATCCGGTCGCGCGATGTGTGCCACGTGTCCCCTGGTTCAAACGTTGATCGCCCGATCTCAATGGTCATCAGTACATTTAAGTTGTGACCGGACGCGCTGCTTTGAAGTGACCAGACACAGGACCCCCAGCGTCTAGTCATTTCCAGTAAGGTACCAGTCACGACCGGACACGTCCGATCACCACCGACCGGACACACCCAGCGTCCGATCACTCACTGTCTCCTCTATGCGCCGCCACATTAGCGTACGTCAGCATTGATTGGACGCAGACCTTGAGCATCCAGTCACTCTTCGCGCCAGTGTCCGGTCACAAGACCGAGACACGCGCTCACTACTACGACTAACTGGACGCAGGACCCCAGCGTCCGATCACTACGTGACCAGCGTCCAGTCACTCTATGAAACCCTGTCTTTTCTGTACAGGGCACTGGTGGCACCATCGGACTGTCCGCACTCTATGGGCAGATACTCTGCCAGTGGAGTTTCGAACCCTTGCTCAAATGTGCCAACCACCAAGTGTATCACCTTGTGCACATGTGTATTAGCATATTTTCACAAACACTTTCAAGGATGTTAGCACTCCACTAGATCCTAAATGCATATGCAATGAGTTAGAGCATCTAGTGGCACTTTGATAACCGCATTTCACTATGAGTTTCACCCCTCTTAATAGTACGGCTATCAAACCTAAATATGATCACACTCACTAAGTGTCTTGATCACCAAAACAAAATGGCTCCTACCACTTATACCTTTGCCTTGAGCCTTTTGTTTTTCTCTTTCTTCTTTTCAAGTCCAAGCACTTGATCATCACCATGCCATCACCATCATCATCATGTCATGATCTTCATTTGCTTCACCACTTGGAATATGCCACCTATCTCATAATCACTTAGATAAACTAGGTTAGCACTTAGGGTTTCATCAATTCACTAAAATCAAACTAAAGCTTTTAGGTGGGCATCCATCACCCACTACGTGGAGACGTGCTACGCCACCAACTTTGCGTGTGGCAGCAGGCTCCCCCTGAGTGACTGGATGTCCTCTGTGCTCCAGCCATCGACATACCCGCTGAAGATGTCGGTGAAGTCCAGGTTCGGGTGGTGCGTCGCCACCGAAGTCAACACCCCCGACATCCTATAAAATAGCCCATCGGTGATGAGGGCCCAAACCTCATCTAGAACCTCCGCTAGTCGGATGGCGGGCGTACTGGTACTTGGCGCCGACCCGAAGACCTCCGAGACGACGAGCTAGGCAACATTGCGCATCTGGTGAAGTTCCCCCTCGAGAGCACGTCGCTCTTCAAGGGACTTGGCTAGCGCCTCCGCATTATAGCCAGTCATCGCTTTGGCTGTCTTCAGGTCCTGCTCCAATGACTCCACCTTTCCACCTAGCTCTAGAAAAAGGACGGCAAGCTTAGAATCAAGCCAAAGGAAGAAACCAACACGTCGAAAGCAGAAAAGATACTTACCAAGGCGGGTGTTCTTAAGGATGGAGAGTCCCTCCGCCTACCGGGTCACCTACTCGCATAGCCAGGCGTTCGCCTCCTCCGTCCCCATCACCTGGCCCCGAAGCACGAGCACTTCCTAGTCAGCCTTCGATCGGGCCTTGTGCTCTGACTCCAGGGCCTTTCGCTCTATAGCTAGGGTCTCCAGGGCTCTTTGGAGTGCTGCCTTGGTGTCCGCCAGGGACTTCTGCACCGCCGCCTTGGTCTTCGCTTGGTGGGCCTTAGCTACCTCAAGCCCCTACTCGGCGGCAGTCGTCCGTTCCGCCGCAAGCACTTCCGCCGCCAACGCCTCGGTCGCCTCCACCGCCCGGTCCTAGGACTCGCGGCCGGCGGACTCCAGCTGGCGCTCAAACTCGGCCATCTAGGCAAGCTCCATCTAGAGAAAACGGGACTTGCAGCACGACATCTCCTCCAGGCCCTGCAAAAAAGAGAAGCAAGCATGCTGAGGCAACCGATGAAAGACCAAGGGGTCAAGAACAAACACGGCAAGCTCACTGTCGTGGCATGGCGCAGCTCGACCTTGACTAACCGCTAGATGGACTCAACCCGCTCCTAGGCCTCCTCAAGATTCATCGACAGCTTGGCGAGATCAGACTCCATGGTGACTCCTCTCCCGCTAAGGATGTCCCAGAGCTGACACTCCTATGAATCCTAAAGGACAAACCGAACCTTCGTCGGGTCCTCGGGGCAGGGCCACTCTAGGTCAGTCTCCTCTGGCCCGCTGGAAGGCCCAACTGACGGTCTGACCACCGCCAACTCCCGCGACAACACCGGCGGCTCCACCTCATCACCTTCCTCGTCGTCGGAGGAGATCTCCACCACCTTGATCTCACGATCCTCCGACGGTCGTTCCACCACCGTCCCGACCGCATCTCTCCCCAGCACCTCTAGCTCCGACTAGGTAGGGAACCCGGTCTCCCTCTCCTCTTCCGCCGCAGCTGGAGGAGGAGGGGCCCCAAGGGTTACCTCCGACGTGACCTCCGTCGTCGTCACCGGGATCGCCGCCAACGCCAACACCGCCGCTGCCGTCGTACTAGCGATCGATCCTAGGGGCACCGCCCTCGGAAGGGAAGGATCCACCACCACCACCCTGCTCTCCTCGCCGCTCACCGCAGCGTGCTACAAGGTGGGCCTCCAAATCTCCTGCACAGGAGTTGGGGCGATGCTCAGCCCCGTCAGCATCCGGTCGCTGTCGAAAAAGCACAGGTCAGTCATACTCCAAAAAACTCAATAGCAAGGTCAAAAAGAAACAAAAAAGGCATACTAGGATGTAAGCGGTAGGACTCTGAAGCCCCGACCCAATGGCGGTGGGCCCACAGGGAGAAGACCACTCCTAGGCCACGACCCGCGCCCCCTCACTTCAACCGGGGGAGTTGACCCAACCGGCTCCTGCACAACCTGCGAAACACCATGACCTTCAGCTTGGGGCACGCCGACTGGAGCAGCTGGCGGGGCATCCTCCTATTGCGGGTCACACACTGGCGTCGGCCCCAACGACGCGTGGGTATGAGCCCAATCCTCTGACCATCGGGTTTGTCCTCGTCGCATCCACAACAGGCGGGGACAAGGTCGGCGACGCCACCAAAGGGCGCGGTGACCACGTCCGCTTCGCCTCCCGTTCATCGACGGCATCCACGCTCGCAGCACGCTTCCTCGGCGCGGGAACATCATCGTGCCTCTCTACCCCCTGCTCGCCGCCAGCGGGCACGGCCACAGGATGCGATGCTCCGCCGAGGTCGCAATGACCTCCCGGCTTTCCTCCTCCTCGGAGAAAATCATATCATCCCCCACCTCTGTGGGGTCCTCCGACTCGAGCTCTGACTCGACGTTGCTCCTATTTTCCATGGCCTTCACGCGCCAGGCGATCTCCTTCTCCTTCTCATACTTCCACCGAGCCTCCTCGGCTTTCTTCTTCTTCTAGGCAGCCTACCGAGCTGCGCCCTCTGGCCCCTTCTGAAGGTGCGGCTAGGACTTGTAAGCTTCAAGTCCCTACGAAACAGGCGACTCAATCAAAAAATAGGATAGCAAAGGGGAAAAGAACACAGAGTAAAGAGAGAGGAGCATACCAATTTGGACACCATCGAGGAGTTAAGAGGTCTAGGCTTTCCATCGACCATCTCTTTGGGCTTCAGCTGTAGTACCCAGTCAAGGCGACTCCAGACCTCGTCGTTCAGCAGCTCCTCTGGCAACACACGGTCGGGGTCCATCGGACCACTGTACTTCCACATTGGTCGCGTCCTCTCCACCAGCAAAGCAACCCGATGGTGGAAGAGGGTGTGGAACACCCGCACCCCATCGAGGCCGCACCGCATGAGCTTCTGGAGCTTCGCCTCGGTGATCTCCACCTTCTTCTTCTGCCAACTGGTAGGGCGCCATGACCAGTTGTCCAGCCTCTCCAGCCTCCTACCGGTGAAAGGAGGGAACGGCGCCTCCGTCGGGTTCCTAATGTAGAACCATTCCCCGTGCCATCCTCGATTGGAATCGCAGGGGGTATACACGAGGTATGAGCCCACCGCGCTCGGTTTCTTCTGCAGGGCGAAGCCCCCCACTGGCGTGGTCTCGGGCAGATTCCCCACTGACAAAATTCGCCTAGAGAACATCCACCAGAAGAAATCCACGTGCGGCTCCATCCCGAGGAAGGCCTCACACACGGTGACGAAGCCGGCGATATGCAGCACCCCAGTCGGATTGAGGTGCTGCAGCTCCAAGCCCCACTCATTAAGGAGCCCACGGAGGAACCAGTGTGTGGGGTATCCTAGCCCACGCTCATGGAAGGCGAGGAAGGAAACTACCTCGTTGGGCCGAGGTTGCGGGAAATCCTCCCTTCCAGGAGCCCTCCAGTGCGCCACCTCCTTCGGCGGTAGGAACCCCTTCTCAGCGAAGGCAACCAGCACCGACTCCCTCACAACGGATGATCTCTAGCCCAACATTTCGCTCTAGATTCATGAATGGATTTGTGAGTTTTCCCCTCTCCCTTGCTCTCCCCTTTTTCTCTCCTAGGAACCGCCGTGGCATCCAGACACTCTTTGGCGAGAAGGAAGAAAGAGAAGAGACGGCAGATGAGGACTAGGCGAAGGAATAGGGTGAAAGCCCTCTCCCTTCTCCTACTTAAAGAAAGGGGCACAGCAGTTGGAAAAGGCACGATGATCAGAGAAAGGCGAAATGACGGGGGCAAAAAACCCTCTCCCTACCCCCATTCAACGCGGATGAGATACGATGGGACGCGCCCTGATCGATGAGACGCGCCCTGCCCGATAGAAACAGCGCCTGGTCAGACGGGACGTAGCCTAGGTATGGCCCACCACTACTACATGACCAGGCACGAGAAACAAAGCGCCACCACGCGCAGGCGGCTCTTCGCCTTCCTAGGCGGGACTTGGAAAAACCCAAACAATGGGATCTCCGCCAGGAGAGACCATCGGGCCTCCTAAGTCAATCGAACGGCTTAGGAAAACATCGAGAAACATGTAAGGAGCAAAGGGATGCCCCACGTGGGCCATGCCAACTCCATCACAAATGACGAACAGGGATCCCGGTCGAACATTTCCAATTGGAGCTCCTCAAACCCCGTCACTCGAGTCATCAAGGTAACATTACCGACCCCCGCTCTTTCTTTATATAAATCATTCATACATCCATACACGCATTTATTCCATACACCCGTGCCCCCGGACGATTCTACCCCAAATCGCCTGGGGGCTTAGGGGCTAAAGCATTACGTATGCAGTCAAATGCATCACAACGCTACATGTTGTGTCATGAAGCGGCAGTTGTCTCATTCAACATGAGCAACGACCGACCGGGGTTCAAAGGCTGGCCCACTAAGGGCTCGAGGCCGCCTCGCGTCAAATAGAGCCAGGGGAGAAAAACACAGATGAGCCCCGTTCGGCCCTCGCCCAGTCTGCCCCGAAGCAGACAGGGTCATCTCAACCTTTTTGTTCGATCCTAAACCTCGCCAAACCCACAAAATCTCCATCGAGGGGAGGCCAACGGGACACCCGGGTCGGTCTTCGGAATGACCCAGGCATCTGCCGGGTTGCAGGTTAAGGAGCAGTGGAATGCCACAAGAGGGCTATGCCAACCCCATCATGAATGACGAACCCAGATTTTACAAGATCATACCCGTTAGCGAGCTCACCGAGCATGTCACTCGAGCCCAAGCCATCGGACAAGCGACGTTAGCTCAGCCCCTCCGGTTGTGAGAAACCAAGGATGGGGTAACGCACAAAACTCAACCGACCCCTATCAAGCCCAAACAGGGCTTAGGGGCTCAAGACACCTAAACTAAACTGCCTTGGCTGCGCGGGCTGCACCGACGCCAGGATCCGCGAGCTCCGTCTCGCCCGATCCCTAAACTAACTGCCTTGTCTGCGCGGGCTGCACCGACACCTTGGTTGACAAGTTTGTCTCGACTAAAATATAGACGCACGCCCGCTGACAAAACCCCCTAGATGATTCTACCTGAATCACCCAGGGGCTCAGGCTACACCCGCGGGTGCGCTCGTGCGCACCCGCTGATGAAACAAAACCTCCCCCACTGGCAACACGAAAACCCCCCCAGACGATTCTGCCCGAATCGCCCGGGGGCTCGGGGGCTACACATGCGGGTGCGCTCGCGTGCACCCACCGTCAAAACAAAATCCCTCCAGACAATTCTACCCGAATCGCCCGGGGGCTCAGGGGCTCCTGTCGGGTTCATAAACCCAGGGTCCCTCATGGACCGGCTTCCCAGCAAAGGCTTGGCCCAGCAGACAACGTTGCGAACCAACGCGCAACTCTTAGGCTGGCCCGAGTACCTAAACGACAGGCTAGAAGGGCGATCCAATCTCTGACTGGAAGGCCTGGCCGAGGAGGAACGACGCCCGCTTCCGACTCCGGCCCACCTCTCTGATCGGAGCACTCGTTTTGGTCTCCAGCCCTCCTCCGGACGGTGTCTCTGACCGGAAGGCCTAGCCAGAACACCACTTCTGACTCTGACCCGCTTCTCCGACCGAAGAAACGCCGAACCTCTGCTTACAGCTCCTCTCCGACTGGCACAATCAGAGCCGACTAGGACCAACCGACCAGGGATGCCCGCTCGGTAAGGACCAAGAAACAGACGGAGAAAGTAAGGCAAGGCGCATAAGTCAAACCACAATACCAGGGACTGTACCCTATGCACCTGCCAGGCGGTACCCTACGACCCTCCTAGCACGACAGAACCCAAGCAGTGTTGTAGGCGCCGACATTTTCCTCTACAATGTTGTGGGCGCCATCAACTCCCATACCAGCCAAATACGGTAAGGCTCCCCCCACGTGCCTCTGCAGCATCGATAGTGTTGTGGGTGCTGGTATTTACCGTACTAGGCGAACATGGTAAAACCCC
Source organism: Miscanthus lutarioriparius (assembly GCA_904845875.1). NCBI lineage: Eukaryota > Viridiplantae > Streptophyta > Magnoliopsida > Poales > Poaceae > Miscanthus > Miscanthus lutarioriparius. The sequence goes on along the minus strand of CAJGYO010000764.1, from coordinate 75,895 downwards.
TTGCATGCCTCTCGGTATCAACAGTGTGGTAGGCACCGACCTCTGCCATACCTAAAGAAGACGACGCAACCTCCCACGTGCATCTGACACTAAACATTATTATGGGCGCCTACCATCATCTTGTATCTGCCGGCGTGGGCAACAAGACTTAGTAGTATATGTACTCTCTCCCTCTCACTTCTAAGGCCATCCCCTTCATCTATAAAAGGGGATACGCTCTCTCCCAAAAGACTCAGCTGATTCAGATCGATAAGTTCACTAGTACATAAAAATAGAACCACCAGGTTCAAACCACAAGCACACGCTCGAACACTGAGCACATAGCGGGGCTCCCGTCACTCTCGGCCCTTTAGACCAGAGTCCGACCGGACCTCTTGTACCCCCCATCTTTCTCCTTCTCGTTTGTAACCCCACTGCAAACTTCGAGCACCTGGGCTCAGGAATAAAGTCACCGACCGACTCAAATTGGACGTAGGGCACATTGCCTGAACCAGTATAAACCCTATGTCATTGAGTGCTAGGCTACATCCGATCACAACGTACGACAAAACTATAAATATTTACGTGTTGGTCACTTTCTGCACCGATAACTTAGCAAACGGGTTAGACCTTTACTCACATTGTCATTCAATTATTCAAAACCCACTAAAGGGCTAGATGCACTTTCAATTATAATCACCACTACACTTATATTATCCACCCTATGGTTAGGGCTTGTTGAGTACATATGTACTCAACCGTTGTTGGCTCACAGACCTCGGCACAGAAGAAGACTATGACTTCAAAGATGAAGCATACCACGAGGATTAGGTTTCCCGTAAGGAGATATGATCGTAGGAATGTGACATCGAGGCTAGGGTTTCGCCTACGCTCAAGTTGCCTGTGTAATAGGATGTCGCTTCGCTGTATAATAATCCCGCTTTAGAAGCCACCAATAATGTCGTTTCACGGTCGTAGCCTTCCGCTAGATATGTAGCTAATGACCATGCCCTTTAGGCTACTGTTTAAGACCCTATTTTTAGATATTAATAAAGCTCGGAACCTTTATATATATATATAACTACTACTCTGCAGCTGGCTATAGAATAACTTATTCTGTAGCCACTTTTGAGTTACGATAATTATTATGCTAATTTACATGATTATAGTAACTCCTTACTAAGTGATTAACTATAATGTCATGATAAATATCCCCATGTGTTATAGTAACATAATTATCGTAAATATGTATTGACATTATCATAAATTAGTATATAGAATTATCGTAAATAGAGGTGGCTACAGAATATACTCTCCACATATATATATATATATATATATATATATATATATATATACAGAATAGTACGTCTATATATATCTGTGTACTATTTATGTGATTAGTGCGTATTTGTGCATGATCCTGACGCAAATACGGATGCATTGAGACTCTTAAATTGAGGGGCCGACATATTATTAGTCCCTTAATCGTGCTATCATTTAATTCACCAAAACCTACTTAGGACTTAGGTGCACTTTCAAGGGTGCTGCTCTAGAGATTGAACAACAACTATGGTCACACCATCATCCCCTTGTCCTCCTTCCAAAAGGTCTGGATGTTGGCGTGCAGGTATTGTCCTTCTGCGACATTAGAACAAGAAGGCAAATTGAGTCAACAACAACAAATGCAGTAATTATACACATCACAACTCTCATCTGGAAGTTATTGGGGCACTTGTAGAACACCTTCTCCTTGCTCACGCACCTAATCACCCGGATCTTGCACATTGGACAGTCATTCGAGGAAGGTAGCAGGCCTAGCCAAAACTGGTGCTTCCTGCTGCTATGATCGCCAGCTCTAGCAACAAGTCGCTGACGCCATCGAATGCACTCGCCACCACTAGATCCACTGTCGTCACCTACCTAGGGCTAGGGTTCATCGCAGTGGGGAGAAGAGGTGAGAGGGTGGACTGGTTGAGTTCAACTAGGCAGTCGGTCCACTTAAGTGAAGAAGAGACAGGGGCAAGATGGTCCATACAAAACAGTCCGCCATGTACGTACACCTACAGGTGTGTCCAATTTGGCATCGGGCGTAGAAAATGTCAAACTTGAAGAACACTTAGAATAGTAACGGTGTCTTTCCAATATCGCGAATGATATTTCTCTAAATTCACAAAATTTAAATGACATCATTTGAATTAACCCTTATTTTTTCTAGTTTCACTGTCACAGTGAGTAAGCTGTTCGGCTGATGGTTCTGGCAGCTGATAAGCCGACTGAAACTGATTTGTTGTTTGAAAAAGAAATACTGTTTTATAGTTGATAAGCGATACTGATAATTTAAAACGAACAGGATGTAACTCCTGTGGTCGGATTGAGAACCGCAAGTGGGCAGAAAGCTCGGCTTCCACCGAAACAAACACCACATCGGCGTTGCCGGGTTGAACTCTCCCTACCTGTGACAGAGAGTTCGGCTGGCATTGTTGGCGGCGGCGGCTGCTGCTTATTTTATTGTTTCAACAGTAATTTGTCTCATATGTCAAAGAAGCAGCAGCGGGCTGCGGCTGCCGATAAGCAGCCAGATCGCATCGCACCATGACCCAACCCATCATCACCAGCCAGCCACCGCCCACTAGCCCAACCCTCGTGCCAAGCTGCCAATCTTCTATCTGCAAAAGGGTCCCACTCGTCATCCTACGATTGAAGCACGTGGCAGAGAGGAGGGGAAAATTTCTCGCCGACGGCAGGTACCTGATATATCTATTCCCCGACGCCACCGCCGTCTTCCCTCCTCGCCCAGATCCAAATCCGAACCCCGATCCGCGCGCGCATGAATTTCTTCAGCTCCGTCTTCTCCGCCCCTGCCGAGGAGGATGGCGAGGAGCCGCAGCAGGACGGCGAGCAAGAGCCGGCGGCCCAAGAGTCCGGCGGAGGGTGGATTTTCGGCGGCCTGATCGATACGCTCAAGGAGGAGATCGAGGAGCAGCGGAAAGTGAATGAGTCGGCCGCCGCCGCGGAGGCGGAGGAGGCCCAGAGGAGGGATGATGGGGAGGCTGCCCCCGGAGGCGGGTGGATCTTCGGCGGGCTGATCAAGACGCTCGCGGAGGAGATTGAGGCCCAGCGGAAAGAGCAGGAGGCCATTGCAGCCGCCGCCGCGGAGGAGGAGGCGGAGCTCGAGCGGGGAGCAGAGGCTGATGCGGCGGCGGATGAGGAGGGAGAATCTTCTGGCGGCGGGTGGAGCTTTGGCGGCCTGATCAAGACTCTGGCGGAGGAGATTGAGGCGCAGCGCAATGAGCAGGAGGAGGCTGCCGCCGCGGCGGGGGAGGACAGAGAGCGGGGAACAAATGCGGAAGCGACGGCAGCGGATGGGGAGGAGGGGGACCAGGCTGGGGAAGGCTCAGACGGCGGGTGGAGCTTCGGGGGCCTGGTGAAGACGTTCGCGTCGCGGTCGGAGTCAGTGCTGGGAGGCTACCGACGCGACCTCGAGGACCTCGGCTCGGGGCTCCGCCTCGAGACGGCCGCGCTCCGGGCCGCCGCCGCGCGCGCCGCCTCGGCGCTACCTGGCGCGCTGGAGGCCGGTGCGTCCGCCGCCTCCGACAGGCTCGAGTCCGTCGGTCAGGCCGTCGACGATCTCGGTGCCGCCGCCGCCGGCCTCCTCTCGCATGCCAACGAGGCCCTCCGGTCCGCCGAAGCCGATGGTGACGATGGCGACAGTGCCCCCCGCCCCTCCGACGCCTCTGCTTCCGGTGCCTCCTGGCGCGCCTCCTTGCCGACGAAGAAGTATACCAGGTTCGAGGCCCAGGTCTTGGCGCTGCGCGCGGACCCTGCTACGTTCACCGAGGAGCCCGAGGACTCTGAGGGCTTTGGTAGATGGAGTGCCTCGTTCTCAATTGACGAGATGAGGGAACAGATAGAGGCGGTGCTCCATGAAAGCCCTGGATTGGAGAGCTTTGTGGAGAGGCTTGTGCCGTCAGTTGTGGATTATGAGACATTCTGGTGCCGGTATTTCTTTGCAGTTGATAAGCTCAAGCAGGCAGAGGATGTCCGCACAAAACTCGTGAGCAGGGCCATGTCGAAGGAGGAGGATGAAGAACTCAGCTGGGATGTCGATGATGATGATGATGATGTTGAAGAAGCCAATACCAGTGATCACAAAGAAGGCACAAACTCCATGGTAGATAAGAAAGAGGAGCAAACAGCGGAGCCTGTTAACTGTGAAACAGAGGGCAATAGGAAACAAGCAGCAGCAGTTGAAAATGACTCGGCAGAAGATAATGAGGTTGCTTTGGCTGCAGCCAAGGATGGTAATGGTGAATCAAGTGTTGAAGCATCGACACCAAAGGCAAGCGATGGGACGGGACGAGAAGAGAAAACCAAAGCTGGTGACTCATCTAAGGGGGGTGATTTCTCAGTGGTGTCACAACCATCAGTTCAGGAGGAAGATCTTAGCTGGGAGGAGATTGAGGACGTCGGTGATCATGATGAGAAGAATGGGGCCAGCCAACAGTCAAGCACTGTCAGCAAAGTGGAGGATCTCCGAAAACGTCTTAATTCCATGGAAGATGATGATGAGGACCTAAGTTGGGATGTCGATGAGTAGAAAGAACATGCGCAGTCCTGAACTGAGTTTGTTTTTGAAGAGAAAGCCCAGAACTGAGTTATCTGAAGGACTTCTAAATTAGAGACACTGCCATAGTTTTGCCTCCTTAAGCATGAATTGAATCTGTATGGTGCAGATGAAGATGCTCTGTAGATGGATTGGCACGATTGAACATTGGGATGAGACACCGGTGATTCAAATTCAGTGGGGGGCTGTATGTTTGATTAGTCTCCTTACAAGAACCCGATAGAATGCTAGTGTTTTTGTGTTAGTGTTGGTATTTTGTTTCCACACAGCATACATTTGTCGCAAGTCCAACATGTACCACTTTCCTGTTTGAATATGACACATAGATCATTTACATGTGTACTCAGATTTACATGGTAAACATCAAACTTGTGAACTATTCATCCAATTTGCTTGCAGTTCATGCTGTGCTATTAGTGGATAGGTAGTTTATGTGAACAATAATAATCACTTGAAATAACTATATTATTATTATGCAGGTCCTGCCTGTTCTACTTCGGAAGTTTTTTTTTTTTTGCCTTTTTCTGTTATTGTCACTGGTTATTTGAGCTTTAAGGTCACCACGGGATGTGTTTTATTTTTCGATATTAAATCTAAAATTTGTACGGAAGCTCTCGTAAGTGGTTTAGTGATCGCCAGAACTCCAGATAACCAGAAAGTTTCATACAGAGCAATGATATCCTCTTCTTGGCCCATTAATTTGGAATGCGCTGACGGGTTTATTACACAAGGTAACGGAGAACCAGAGACATCAGGCTGAATCCGCTCCAAATACGAGCCATGAATTATTTTTTTTCGAAACCACGAGCCATGAATTTTGATTGATCACATAATAGGGCGTCTCTTTATGGTAAACCTCAGGTCGTGTATCCAGGGTTAGAAACAAGGGGGACATCTGGAAAATTGAGGGGACTTGCCTCTTCGAGTCTGACTCCTGAGGGTCCTCTCTGTCTCCTCTCCTGTTCCGCGTCCGCCGCTGCCACGATCAGTTTCGAGTCAACCGCCGATCAGTTTCGCGTTCACCGGTAGCGACGCGAGACGGACAACTAGATGGACAACTACACAGGCTTGCAACTGCGTAAGTATTCTCCCGGTGCTAAATTCTGCTTCTAAGCCATTAACTCTCCCCCCTCTAGGTTCATGCGTTCTTTGGTGGTGGAGCTCGCAAAAGGGTGAAGCGATACACAGAAGCTGACATAGTTCTTCTTCTATGGGCAGATTTCTCCTACTCTCTGGATTCCATCCAAGGGACAGGATGGACGCGGCACTAGCGTTCGCGCGGGACAGCCCGCCGCTCTCCATCATCGCTGCTGCCAAGATTGCCAGTGTTCCCCTGACCATTGATCCAAGCCTTGCTTCTGGTTCAGCGCCCACGCTGTACCTTGGTTCTGTGTAAGTGATTGCAACCCATTGCAGGTTTGCCTCTATGATGAACTGTGCCTCTTTTTTTTTTTGTATCTTTATTCTGAACGCTAGCTTTGCTGTCAGTTTGCTGTGCTTTAGATTTTATTAACAGTAGTTGTGGTTGAGTGGTTTAATGTGCTAAATGCAAAAGGTTGCCTTAGAACACTAGCTTAACTGACATTGCTTTGTGTTACGATTGTAATTGTTGGAGGCTGCTTAGATTCCATCCTGGGGTTTGACAGAGCAGCTAAATTCTTCTTCTTCTTTTTCATCTCACAGTAATAGTCACGGTTCTGGAATTGCCCTTATTTTTTATGTGAACAGTGGCTGTTGGAACGTAATGCTCTTTCTCAATCAGAGCAAATAAATTTTTTTTGGTGAAAGAATTGATGTACTGTTCTGATTGTCGATTATCTTTTTGGCAGTATTGTTTTTTTTAAGCATTATGGATTCTCAAACAAGTTACCATTGATTCTGTGCAGTGACTTCATCCATGGTATAAGCACAATCCTTCGTTACATTGCTCGTGTTGCAATTGTTCCCAACTTCTATGGTCAGGATGCTATTCAGGCGGCACATGTACGTTTTGGTCAGTTATTTGCAATAAAAGTTGCTTGTCCACGATACTGACGATTGCCTTGTTATTCTATGTTGTTGTCATCTGCAGATTGATCAATGGCTTGAGTATGCCCCGGTCATTCCATCAAGCTCTGAATTTGAAGCCGCTTGCTCATTTCTAGATGGGTACTTGGCGTCTCGAACCTTCTTGGTTGGCCATAGTCAAATTGCTGACATTGTGGTATGGTCGAATATTGCAGGTGATTTTCATGTTTCTTTAATCGGTGCATATAGCCTACCCCAACTTGCTTGGGACTGACAGACTTTGTTGTTGTTGTTGTTGTTTAATCGGTGCATAACACTTTAACTTAAGGGTTAATTGGAACGGTGCCATTACAACTTTCGTGTTTCTGAGAAACGCCATTATAATTCATCTATTTTGAAATATACCATTATAATTCTGTTACTTTTTAAAATACACCATGCTATACGTATGATGCAGCCTCGACCCAACTGCAGACGTCTGGGACATACTAGTATTTTCGTCTCGACAATATTGCCCTCATTCTCCCCTCCTGCAGATCCAACGCGTAGACCCCACTTGTCATCCCCTTCCTCTCCTTCTCTTACCAATGGCCGTCGCAAGGGCTGCACATTCGAGCCAGCTGCTCACTGCCTCCTCACCGGCGTCGGCGGCATGCCCGTACCCGTGTTGCGGCCAGCGTCTGCGCGCTCCGAGGTGTGCTCATGTAGGCCATGCTCACCTTCGCTCGGCCATGGCGGAGCGGAGCTCCAGGCGCTACGCGCTTCGCCGTTGCCATGGCGGTGGGGCGAGGCCGACCACCATTTGCGCTGACACAATGGCCTTCGCCCTCGCAGCGAGAGACCGGCGGCGGCTTTCGGCAGCTAGCTTCAGCGCTTGCCCGGCAACAGAACGGCAGCAGCTGCTCATGAAGCTGCTTCGCTGCCCGGCCATGGCGCTGGCTGCCTTCTCGTCCGTGGCGGCGGCGGCGGAAAGACGCAGCGCGAGCTCGAGAGTGGGCGAAGGATGGCAGCGGCGTCGCAGGCGAGCAGCTTCTTCTTGGTCTTCTCTGCTCTCTCTCTCTCTCTCTCTCTCGCTTCGCTCGCTCGCTCGCTCCGAGCTCGCGCGAAGCACCGCCGAGCAGCAGCAGAGCTCCGGCCAGCCGCTGCCATTCCGATCCGCGAGCGCCGCCACAACCCCGGCCCAAGCTCGCGCGTGCACCTGGAGCTCCGCCCCACCATGGTCGCGCGGGAGCTCCGCCCCGCCATGGCTGCGCAGGAGCTCCGGCGAGGCCCCTTCCCGACTGCAATTTTCATGGAGCTCACCTTCTCATCGGCGCCATGGCCGCGGACGGGAAGGAGCGGACGGGAAGGAGGCAGGGCGGCGCGGACGGGAAGGGCTTCGAGCCCCCAGTAGCATTTCTTCGCTCGTCGCTCACTGATGACCAAGTTCGCCGGTGACGGAGCTCGCCGTCGCGTGCCGAGCCATCCGGGCAGCACGTGTGCGCTCGTCGCTCTCCGATGACCGAACTCGCCGTTGCGCTCCGAGCCCCATCCGCCCCCTTCAAGCAGCACACTTACGCTCGTCGCTCGTCTCTCGCCGACGACCGCTGCGCCATTGCCTGCCCTCACCTAGCAAAGCAGCGAAGCTGCGTGGCCCTACTACCGCGCCATGGCCGCGGCGCTCCGGAATGGGAGATTTGGGGTGGGAGGCAGGAGCTCGCGTGGACCTGTGTGGGCGGCGCGCGAGGCCGAGTTTCCTGCCCCCGGCCACCACATCCGCCGCCGTCCTCAGCTCCGGCCACCCTGTTAGCCCGCGGTGGGGCCGAGCTTCCGCCTCGCAAGACTGTGCATGGAGGTCCTGTGGGCTGCAACGGTGGGCCGAGCTCGCCTGCGTCTGCACGCTGCCGGGTAGAGCTTCGCCGCCACGCGTGCTACCCGTCCGTTGGCCTATGGAGGTTAGCTACAGGAGATGGAGGAAGGAGATGACGTGTGGACCCCGCGTGTCATTGTGCTGGAGACAGGGGCAGCAGCAGGGGCCTTTTGGGCCACACGAAAATACAGATGCTTGTGCGTGGACCCAACGGTGTTCAGAGTGTATAAAGTGGCGTATTTCAAATGAATAACGAATAGTAATGGCACCGTTCCAATATGACGAATAGTAATGGTGTCTTTTCAATCCGTGAAAGTTGTAATGGTATGGTTACAATTAACCCTTAACTTAAAGGGGCGTACCCAGTGCAGAGAGCTCCCGCTCTGTGCGGGGTCTGGGGAAGGGTGTTAGTGGCAAGCCTTACCCTCGCCTGTGCAATGCGAGGAGACCGCGACTCAAACCTGGGACCTTCCGGTCATAGGCGGTAAGACTCTACCGCTTGCACCAGGCCCGCCCTTCGCTTTAGGAACTGGTCAACGATGGGAAAGTCTAAGAAGGTCTACAAAATATCAAAACCTTACTCGCTGGTTCAACTGCATAGCTGTGGACTATGCGAGTACACTAGATGATGTAATAGTAGCTTATGTTGGGAAGAGAGGGATTGGGAAATCACCTGCACCAATCCTGAAAGAAAAGATTCATGATCCAACTGAGAACACCCCAGGTCCTGAGATAGATCTGCCAGGTGCAAAAATTGGGGAGGTTTGCCTTCGTTTTGCCCCAGAGCCTAGCGGGTATCTTATTGGTCATGCGAAGGCTGGGCTGTTGAATAAGTACTTTGCAGATAGATATAAAGGTCGTCTAATAGTTCGCTTTGATGACACCAATCCTTTGAAAGAAAGCAATGAATTTGTGGAGAACGTCCTGAGAGATATTGATACAATGGGAATCAAATACGACACAGTTACATACACATCAGATTATTTTCCAAAGCTAACGGAAATGGCTGAAAGTTTGATTATGCAGGGTAAGGCATATGTTGATGACACACCAAGGACACAAATGGAAGTCGAGAGGAGGGCGGGTGTTGAATCAACATGTAGAAACAATATTGTTGAAGAAAATCTATCATTGTGGAGAGAGATGGTTAACGGAACTGAGAGTGGTATGCAGTGTTGCTTACGGGGTAAGCTTGACATACAGGACCCTAACAAGTCACTCCATGATCCGGTTTACTACCGTTGCAACACTGACCCTCATCATCGTGTTGGTTCAACATACAAGGCCTACCCAACATATGATTTTGCTTGCCCATTTGTTGATGCGTTGCAGGGAGTGACTCATGCTCTTCGTTCAAGTGAATACCATGATCGGACGCACAGTACTATCGTATACTTCAAGATATGGGTCTGCAGAGGGTGGAAATATTTGAGTTTAGCAGGTTGAATATGGTTTACACCCTTCTAAGTTAACGTAAGCTTCTCTGGTTTGTACAGAACAAGAAGGTGGATGACTGGACTGATCCACGCTTCCCTACTATTCAAGGCATGGTACGTCGTGGCTTGAAATTGAAGCATTGACACAATTTATACTCGAGCAGGTAATTGTGTAATTAGCTAATGTTTATGACATTCTAACTATATGAGTGGTGTTCTTAACCTCTATTTTTTTTCTTCCTCAAAGGGTGCGTCAAAAAATCTAAATCTAATGGAGGGGGATAAACTCTGGACAATCAATAAGAAGATGATTGATCCTGTGTGTGCAAGGCATACCGCTCTGCTAAAAGACCAACATGTGCTCTTCAGTCTTACCAATGGTCCGGAGGAACCGTTCATTCGAATCTTACCAAGACATAAGAAGTATGAGGGTGCTGGAAACAAGAATACAACCTTCACAAACAGAATTTGGTTAGAGTATGCTGATGCATCAGTCATCACCACCGGTCAGGAAGTCACTCTGATGGATTGGGGAAACGCCATCATTAAAGAAATCAAGACAGAGAATGGAATAATTACTCAACTGGTTGGTGAACTCCATCTTGAGGGATCAGTGAAGTTGACCAAGTTGAAGCTAACTTGGCTGCCTGATATTGAAGGCCTTGTATCTCTATCTTTGGTTGAGTTTGACTACCTAATTACAAAGAAAAAGGCAACGTCTTCAAAAAAAACAAAGAAAAAGGTAATATACACTAACCCCATTAGAGACATTCCTTTACTACTTATTTGCTACAAAAGCTGTAGCTTGTAAAGTTTGCGCCTTTTTCACATAGATAAGCCATATACATTTCTTACCTGTATCACAGTTGATTATTTTATTTGTTGAAAACAACACCTAGTACCCAACTTATCTTAGCAGTTCAATATTTTTTATGAACCAAATGGTCATAAAACTCAAGACAGTACTTGAAAAGCTTAAACTTTTTAGGGAAGTTGGCCATCTACTCAAATTTCATTCTGCATTTGTCATGACACATGGTAGTGGAAAAGCAAACATGTGGAATCAGGTTCCTTGGGCAAAATAATAATATCGTTCATCAATTAATTTATGCTGTTTATTCTGTGGTTAAGAATCATCTACTTGTATATGTTATAAATCCTATTGTTTGGCCTCTTCGCAGTTGGAAGAAAAGGATGACTTCGTTAACCATCTTAATCCTTGCACACGACGAGAAACTTCGGCTCTCGGAGACCCGGACACGCGGAATCTCAAACAGGGAGAGATCATACAGCTTGAAAGGAAAGGGTACTACCGATGTGATGTTCCATTTACTGGGCCGTCCCAACCCATTGTTCTTTTCGCCATACCAGATGGCCGACAACAGTCCCCAGCAAACTAAAGTTTCATATCGGTTCCGGAGCACATGAATTATATGATGTTAGATTGGTACAGTAGTTGCAGTAGTTTTGATTTCTGGGCATTGTTGTTTGATTTGAATCGTGTTTAGTCAAGATGAACTGCTTTTGTAATGATCAAAGCTTGGGAAGTCTGAATGCAAGATTACTTCAGCGTTTTAATGTGGACTGTTATGCTTCGCTTTGCATGTTTGTGTGCAACTACCGATAGGACCTGCACATTGTTGAATGGATGCTATGCAATCGATCTTCGTTGAGACAACTATGTACTAGGATGAGCGGCGTGCTTCGCTGCGCCCCATACCCGTAGGGAAGGCTCCGGATAGCCTGCGCTGTCAGCATTAATGTAAACGTTGCATACTTGTGCAGTCCAAGCAACAGAAAGCAAAGTCTTTTAACGGCAGCCAAACCATGTAATCATTCAGCGTAAAGAACATATGAACTATGAAGTGAGTTTCAGCAGCTTTCGCAGGACGTTGAGCATTCCTAGATGACCCGGCTTCCTCTTAAATTGATATCCGGAACTGAGTTAGCTAGTCAATTTCTTGATGAGTCGACACATTTATAACATTAATGCTTTTGGTAAGGAGATGACACGAGATGAAAGTATCCAATGTGTAAAATATATAACCCTTCAAAATACCAATAACTAAGATTATGGTTTCCGTTCTTATTAGAATACCAAAAACTTGCAAGAAAAGCTAGCTATGAGGGAAGGCCCAATTCCCCACCTCCTGGGCTCATATGCCCCTACATATATATTTCAGCGGTTCTGATTCCTCCACGCAGTCGATGCCGGGTAAAGCTGTGCCAAACAAGCCACAAACAATGGCTATCTACTGTTTCAGTACAACGGACATCTTTTCCAGCTTTTGGGGAAAAAAAAGGAGAAAACGCATTTTGCATTTCCCAGTCCTTTCGGAACAGCAACTGCGAACTCAATAACTTGTGTCTTGTGAGAGATACAAGTTGCCAGTGCGATATCTACTGCAAACTTGAAACAAAATTCAACGCAGAACAGTCAGTCCAAGCAAGTCGTATTCTACATCAATACTGCCAACAGCCCAACATAAAAGTCGGTAACATTAACATGCGAGAAAAGAAGCAATAGTCAGTGCAGACCAGTCCTTGTAGCTGCTACATTTATGGAACCGAGAGAACGAGAAAAATGTCATCGATGCGTAAGCTTCACTTCTTCAGACTACCCTCAAGTCGTTCGATAGCAGCACCCACACGGGTTTGATTTCCTTTTCCCTCTGTCAAATCGTTTGATGGTTTCGAATTTGCAATCTCCAAGTTGGCCTTTTCTGCCAGCTTCAACTGTACCCAACCTGTAGAAGCAACCATTGAAAATCAACAGCAGATTTTGCTGGCTTGTAGCAATGTACAATGACCAAATAAGTTGTCAAAAATAAACCTACAGAAACACAAAGTTTGTGCAACAGACTCCCATACTGTGATGCGTGCACTTCAAATACTAACCATGATTTCAATTCTAGAACACTCTATAATAAAGAAACGATAGTTTGGTGCCAGATGAAAAGGGTATCCATCTACTGGAAGCTTTTAGCTAACAGATCAAATTGGAATCGGGTTACGTATGAAGGTTTACTCCCCAATGTGAAGAGCCAAAGATGCTAGTGCAATTATCTAACTAGGAGGATTTCAATGCACCCTATTACTGTCATGGAACACTAGAACGTCTGTGACTAATTGACCATTCCATTATCAGCTCATATTAAGGAAGTAAGAAGATGATAAACGCCCTTAATTGTTTAGTGCAGAGTGCAGAAATTTGTGCTTGAGTTCATGACGAGATGAAAATACCAAGTGGATAGCAGATGCCAGCACCAAGAGCAGATCCCACCAATACATTCCTTGCACGCCACATCATTGAGCCTGGCACTGAATGTACAAATGTCAGTCCCGTTGAAGTCAGGATGCAAACCACTATCGCAAGTTAGCACTGTCACAAGTTGCACTGATTATTTCCATAGTAAAATCAAAAGAAAATATAAACAATACGATAAGATGGTAACTCATATGTGAAGGAACAGATAAAATAGAAACAAACCCCAAACAATATTTACAGTTTCTGAACATGCGGGTTCACACCAGTGTAATCCAGCAGACATCTTTTTATGAGCTTCTTACTCAGCCCAACTAGTACCGAGTTACTGACATAAAAAATCAAAGTGTCTTCATAGATACAAAACTGAAACTAGAAAAATCTTGAAACATCTATTCCATGCCAGGCATTAGAAAACCATAGAAAGCCACCAAAGACAGAAACCTTATAGATGAAGACAAATGAAACATATTGGCAGAATTTGACATCGGCCTGCATTAAGAATCTCATAACAAATAGCCACCATTAAAGAGGATTAAAAATACCAAATGCTCTGCTTCTGCTCATTCCATAATAGTTCTTTTATGTGCTTCATAGTACTTCACATATTTCATACGATTACTCAAAATCATACAATGTTAAATCAGAACAATACTTTAGGTATCTTTCCACAAACCAAAATTATGTTAGAGACAGAATATGGTGAGAGACATACATATAAGCCCAAAAGCAGCTGCAGTAGCAGAGCCAGCTGCGGCAATGTTGAATACATCATGAACTCCACGAGTGTCGATAAGAAGGTTCTGTATGCCAAAGAAAGTCGCAGTAAACATCCCCAGCCGAACACCCCCGACTAGTGAACCTTTGGCAACCCGGATGAACCTTTTCTCCATGGCATCTCTCATCAATCTATACTGTTCACGCTTGTCAGTGGTGCTTCCCATCTTCAGCATCACCTCGGCATCCTTACTCTGTTACAATACATGACACATACATTGCTTTCAGGGAAGGCATTCTCAACTTGTAGCATGTTCACAATTCTGGGAAGAGGATAGAACTATTCACCTAGCTTAAAAGGGAGACTGAGGTAAGTATTATATCTATTGAAGTTTTGGGAAGTAGTGGAAATCTAATTTTCATTCAAATATATTTGTAGATTCATTAGTACAGTATGGACTGTTATATATTTAATAGTTTTACTTGATTGCAGAGATAATTCTAGAATCATATGTGGAATTCCACAATGTCCGCTTCAACTAAATGGTGAGATATGAAAGACCTTGGTATGATTTTAGGAATGACGAAAACAGCAGGAGAAATGGACAACAATACAAAATGGCCATAGCAATAATAATGATCCATTTTATATTTTTATTATCGGTTGAATAAGTCTGTTTGAAACAAGTCATCTAGCTAACATACTACGACCTAATATAGAGTAACAGAACAAAAGATGCGGCAAGGAGACTAGAGTAGAGCGGCAACTCACGACGGAGGCGGAGGCCTCCCTGCTCCCTCCGTATAGCAGCCCAGCGAAGACCCCAACGAGGGTGGCCGTTCCCCAGTTCACCGTCCCCACTGCCGAAGCCCTCGAAGGCGAACCAGCAGTCGCCTCCACCTCCTCCTGGATCATCCATCCGCACTCAGACACGTCAGAAGCGGGGAAAAAAAGGCACAAAATGAGCGGGCTGCAGGCACGATCATCCGAACAAGAAGCACGAGGCGGCGGGGCTGACCGGAGGGGCAGGAGAAGCGGGAGGAGGAGGAAGGGGCGGTGCCGCGGGCTGGACAGGAGGAGACGCCGAGGCGGGCATGTCGCGACCTCTGCGAAACGCGGTCGGCTAGGCACGAAATTAAGAGGTGATTCGGGCGCACAGGACCACAGGGTTACTTGCTGGAGGAAGGCGGCCGGCGCTGGCCGTGGTGCGTCGCGTCGCGGCGGCGAGATTACCTGTGGGCGGCGGGAGCCGCGGGCGTCCCTGCGATTGAAGTGGAGGAGCAATTGGGAGAAGGGGAACGGAGTGTGGTGTGGGTTTTGCCCGTGGGCTGGGCCCGAATTTTGTGTTTTTCAGCCCTTTTTTCGAAAGATTTTCACAAATACGTCCCTGACAGTATCCTTTAAAAAAATAGACTCTGACCTCGGCGCCGTGACAATTGACACCGAGCTTACACATCTCGGCGTCAATTGCTTTGGCACCGAGGTCCAGGGTCATTTTCTGCGTGTCGTTGACGTGGCGCGGACGCGGCATGAGTTCGGCGCCATAGATCTTAGCGCCGAGCTCGACGCCGCTTTCTCTGGCGCCAACCTATCTGACATGGCTGGCCCTAACGTGCATGCCTCCGCCGGAGTACTATTATATCTGCAGTAGAGCCATGTTCTGATAGACTACAGGGAGTAGTACTAGCCTGGTAGACTGTACGAGCTCGTGAATGAATGCTCAAGCCAAGGAGAAACGCCATGTATTATCTGGGCTCACATCTCCATGCGGTTCACAGCAATTTCGAGCTACAGTGTGGACAGTAGCTGGCTGTAGCAGCAAATTTTCACTTTTTTTTTGAAACAATCAACTTTGACTGAACAACGCACGCGTAATAATTAGAGAAACAGTAGCTCTTCAGAGTAGTACTCCGTCCTAAAAAATAATGCAATTCTCGACTTCTCGAGCAGTCAAACAATTTTAATTTTGATCAAAATTATATAAAAATACTAATATTTTTAATACAAATAAATATCAATAGATTAGTGACAGAATATAGTTTTGGAATACAACTTATTTCAGACATAAATGTTAATACTAATCACTGTAAACTTGGGCTCTGTTAGCTTGAACTCAGCTATGGTACAGTGTTTTTCTCTCGCACAACAACAAATCAGCGAACAGTATTTTTCAGTCTGACTTTTTAGCTAAGCGAACAGGGCCTTGGTCAAATTTTAGACAAATTGATCGGCACGAATCCCATAATTGTATTTTTTTTGGACGAAGGTGGACTAACCCCGCCCTTATTACTCCTTTTTTCTTTTTTTTTCCTTTATTTTCCACTACATGCTGTTGGTTTGCAACTTAGTATATTGGTATGGCGTTGCCTTTCCTCGACTTATCACTGCCTATGTGTCGCCTAGGCTTATGGTCACTGCTTTAAGAATCAGCCCACCCCACTGCCTAAGTGATCTAGTGATTTTTAAGACATTGCTTAGTGTAATCTAAAAAGTCCGAAATATTCCTTCGGTAGTCTTTTTAAGAAACCTTTCTGTTCATATACTAGGTGGTTGGGTTTTAAAAAAAGATATAATAAGTGGTAGGGTATAACCATACAACAATTATGTTGTTTCTGTCTTACTTGCCTTTGAACGAGCAGGACATCTGATAAAAGAAGCAAATATTCATGTACATAAACCTGAAATTAGGGACGTGCAGGTTGATGACCAAGTAACTGTGACCCGGTGATCCAAGCGACATGAAGAACACTGTTGAAACACGAGCTCCATCTTTTGATGAAAAAGAAAGAGAAAGATGCATGTCAAAGTAAGATATTGCCTACATCTGCTAAAGATCCCATTTCACACCAGTGCCCAGTTTTGAATTGGACTAATGCAAAAAGAATATTGCTCCAATTGTCATCTTGTAAATACTGCAAGCTGCCGTCGTCCTATTTCATGTTTACTAAGAAAAGACAGCTCAATGTTGAAGTGAAGCAACCCTGTTCGTTTGGGCTCGTTTAGCTTATAAGCCGTACTTTTTCAGCCAACGAACAGTATTTTTCTCTTACACCAAATCAGCCAACGATACTTTCAGTCATGACTTATCAGTCAAACAAGCCCAAACGAACAGGGCGAGGGCTATAATACCTGTTCAAATTGCAGATAGTGAGCTTAGGTGATACACTTGAAATATTTTGCCAACTTGAGTACTAGTTGTCCATTTTCATCCTACAGTTAGTGGCACATACAGAATATCACTGATATGGGTTCATTATAATGAATTGAGAACCGAGCAATTGTTCGTTTATTAGAGTGCCCACCTGAGCTCGAACCCTGGTGTTCAAAGACTCTGGATACCTCACTGAGAACTGGTTTCAGCAAATTTCCTCCCTTCTTTTAAGAGGAACCCAAGCGGAGAGAGAGCAGAGGAGTATGACATTTGCACAAACCATCGTGTCAACAATTGTGCTATGTCAACAATTAATATCCATCAGCCTTCACGTCCATCATGTCAACAATTGTGCTATGACATTTGCACACGGAGTACTACCTCCGTAAAAAAAACGCAACTATAGGATTCGTGCAGGTTAATTTGTCTAAAATTTGATCAGGGCCCTGTTCGCTTAGCTGAAAAACCAGACTGAAAAATATTGTTCGTTGATATATTGTGCGAGAGAAAAACAATATACTATGACTGAGTTGAAGCTAACAGGGCCCAAGTTTATAGTGATTAGTATTAATATTTATGTTTGAAATAAGTTTTATTCTAAAAATATATTCCGTCACTAATCTATTAATACTTATTTTGTATTAAAAATGTTAGTATTTTTTATATAATTTTGATCAAAGTTAAAATTGTTTGACTCATCAGGAAGTCGAGAATTGCATTATTTTTTTAGGACGGAGTACTACTCCGAAGGGCTATTGTTTCTCTGACTACTACGCGTGCGTTGTTCAGTCAAAATTGCTTGTTTCAAAAAAAAGAAAGTGAAATTTTGCTACTACAACCGGCTACTGTCCACACTATAGCTCGAAATTACCGTGAACCGCATGAGGATGTGAGCCCAGATAATGCATGACGTTTCTCCGTGGCTTGGGCATTCATTCACGAGCTAGTACTCGTATAGTCTATCAGGCTAGTACTACTCCCTCTAGTCTACCAGGACATGGCTCTACTGCAGACATAATAGTACTCCGGCGGAGACATACACGTTAGACCCAGCCATGTCAGGTAGGCTGGCTCAAGAGAAAGCGGCGCCGAGGTCGACGCCAGAAAATATGGCGCCGAGCTCGGCGCCAAGATCCAAGGCGCCGAGCTCATGCCGCGTCCGCGCCATGCAAGCAGCCACGTCAACGACACGTAGAAAATGACTCTGGACCTCGGCGCCAAAGCAATTGGCGCCGAGACGTGTAAGCTCGGCACCACTTGTCACGACGCCGAGGTCAGAGTCTATTTTTTTTAAAGGATACTGCCAGGGGCGAATTTATGATTTTTTTTAGAAAAAAGGCTAAAAAACAAAAAAATCGGGGGCTGGGCTTTTCTCGTGCGTGTTCAGTGTCTATTCTTCGTGGTTTCCAACCAAATCGCCTACTTCGGCCTGTTTAGGCTCGTGTTTGGATCCCAGAGCTCCATGTTTTTTAATACCAATTAGAATGTCTAAATGTGAGTTAATTCTGGACTAATAAAAGCAAACGAGGGCTAATTTGTTGTTAGAGTTCATTACCTTTATCAGACCATAATTATCTCGTGTTTAATCCATTTTCACAAGATGAGCTAATTTTTAGCCCTATGATCCAAATAGGTAGAGCTCTGCTCTTTGATTGAAAGTTAGATCTAAGAATCAAGCAATTTTTAGTGGGGCTTCAATAGGGCGTAGTGTCAAGCAGCTTTTTTAAGTTCCTAGTGTAAATGAAGAAGTATTTCTTATTGCTCCCCAACAAAATCTGTGTTGATTTTTGTGGTTTGGCTTAGGAGTGATTCTCATGGGAATTTGATCTAAGGAGAGTTGTCAAACGGTCCCTCAGTAGAGCTCTACTCCAACTTGTTCGAGCGAATTCTGTGGAGCTCTATCAAACGGTTTAAATCCAACTGGATTCTAGTGGAAGGTGATAAAAATTATTTCTCCATTTACACTACGAGCTCAGAGCTAAAAATCACATTCCCCATCGTTTCCCATTTAATTCCTATTAGAATCACTACAGATTCACTTCTCACTTGCTCCCCACACCTTTTTTATTGTTTTTTTTGTAGTTTTAAGTTGATGCCACAATTCATGTATCCATCAAACTGAATTGTATTCACATTTTTACATATATTAATAATTGTTCAAACTATTTTCCAAAAAATAAGTTTAACCTTATTTAATAGAATCTAAATTCTATATGATCATTATCCCAAAAAGTTATATCGTCATTTTGAGGTTGTCAGTAACTTTACCATATTTTACATGTTTTCTCATGTATTATTTATTTAACCATCTCTTTGGTATTCTTCCATGAATTTATTTAAGGCTTGTTAATGGAGGAATAAATTCACCCTTTTGTATCCTTAATTTAAAGTGAATTATAAGGTTCACCTTAATTTTGTAAAACACCCAATGCCATTATCTTTGAAATTATAACACATTAGGTCTTTAGGGTCTTTCTCCTATCTTGATTTAAGTAAACCTCCGGCTTTTAGAAATCTCTTAATTTGATGTGGTTTAATTTCAAGTTAAATTTAGGAGCTAGCTAGGGTTTCAACATGAACACTACAAATAGAGTTGACCTAAGGCTTCACATTACATTTTTTTTAAAGAATTTTGTTTTAACTTATTCACAGTTTTAGAGTTTCTCTTATGCAACCTCTTGTAATAACTCTCCTAGCTTGTTAATGTTATGCTAGATCAAGACTAATTACCATACTTAACACAAGGGATGTTATAATCCACATCCGGCACACCTGAACACCACCACCATCTCACATCGTGTCAATGATAGACGGGTCCTAGGTGTCATAAGAAAATTAGGGGTTCTAATTTTGTGGTTGTTGAAGTTGAACCTAGAAAATATGGCACATAGAAATAGAAGGATCTCCAAATCAAAAGTAGGGGACCTAATTTGTAGACTAGCGCTAGAGTTTCTCTGGAGTTGCTCTATAAGACATGGAGTGTAGATGAAAGTGGGTGGAGAGAGACAAGGTCGCCATCTAGTCGCCACCCTTATCTAGGATCAGGGCATATTGCATCCACTAGACCAGGTTCACATGGATGAATGCGCATTTATTTTTTCAAACATGAGCTGACAAGGGTGGACGTGTATATATACAGAGCAGTGGGTCCCGACATAGCCACACAAAAAACGAAAAACCAGTTATTATGCTTAAATTTTTATCATATATATGCACCCCAACCAGTGCACCTCTTATATATTTATCCTAATTCCGCCCCTGAGAGCTGAGAACCAAACCAAAGTTAGACAAGTAATCACAGTTTATATATGCTCCACTAAGTTTTGTGCCATCGGACACCATGATCAGCTTCCTCCATGTATTTCCAAAGGTATAAAAATTATACATTTCTATCTTCTTTCTAATGTAATCCCGTCGAAAAGCACGGGGTTTATTGTATAGCCATATGTAGTTTCCGGTGTGTCCTTCATTGCGGAAAATCCTCACCACACGGATCCTACGTTATATACAAATTTTCAGGGTACTTCTCGTACGTGTTGTGTATATATAATAATAACAGATTTGTGGAGACACGCCTGCCTGGGGAAGAGTCGTTGTTGTTCAAAGCATCGGATGGCATTGCCCGACACGTCAGCGTCTTTGGAAGGGTGTTCCAGAGCAGCTCCCTACAGCATGCACCATGCATGCCACCGTACAAGATGGATCGTCTCCTCTTACACGGCCTTCCTCGTCGTACCCTACGCAGACATAGAAGGCGTCCAGATGGAGCTAGGAGCAGTAGCAGTAGCTACATGCACATGCAAGCTCAGTTACCCGTCAAGCTGGCATGCACACGTGCACAGATCTTGCGCCCACGCAAGCACGCATGCATGCAAATGGTGGTGGTGATCGACTAGTACGTAGTACGGTCAGCTTCGGTCAGAACGACGACATCCCTAGCCCAGCGCGCTTCTTGGCCTCGAGCGCCGCCGGCAGCAGCTGCTCGAACCTCTCCAGGAACGACGCCCACTCCGCGAAGCTCAGGTCGCCGAACGACACGTGCTTCCGCCCGCCGGAGACGGTTGTACCCTCGTCGACGCCGTCGCCGTCGGGCGAGGGGTGTGCGAAGGAGGGCAGCAGGCGTGGGAGGACGGAGTCGTGCACTTGCTTGCACAGCGCCTCGAGTGTGCTCAGCCCATCCTGCTGAGCCGTGAACTCGCGGGTCATCATGTCGCCGATGTCGGCGAGGCAGAGCCCCGCCGCGGCCGCGCGCTTCAGGAAGATGGTGCAGACGGTGAGGATCCGGATGGCGGGCTCCTTCAGGGACGGCAGCTCGGCGCGGAGCGTCTCGGCATCCTTGAACGGGTCCAGCGACGCCACGTAGGCCAGCTCGTCGTCCGAGAAGGGCAGGGAGGACTGCGGCCAGTGCAGCCACTCGAAGTACGGGTCGTCGAGCTGCTCCGGCAGGCAGAGGCCGTGGTCGATCGGCACGAGGTCGAGCGGCGGCGGCGTGGACGATGAGCCGCCGTGGGCGCGCTGGAAGCTCCGCGGGTTCTTGACGAGGATGTTGCCGGCGTGGCGGTCGATGTTGAGGAGGCGGACGTCGAGGATGCCGACTCGGTGCACGGAGGCCACCGAGAACCGCGACGGGCCCAGCTCGCCGGCGTCGTACTCGTGCGCCACGAAGCGCTGGATCGACGCCACGGTCGTCGCCGTCGCGGGGCGCGAGATCTTGATCAGCGCGGTCGGCTCCACGCTGGCGAAGCCGTGGTGGTCGAGCAGGAAGGCGGCCACCTCCCGCAGCACGGTCCTGCTCTCGTAGCCACCACCGCCGTTCGCCGGCGACCCCGCGGCGGTCGCAGCTTCGTCGAGCGGCTTGATGACGGCGACGTGCTCGCCAGCGCGGCTGCCTTCAAGCAGCAGCGCCCCGCCGAGGCCGCTCTGCGCGGCGACAAGCCGGGTCCCGGACGCGATTGCGGCCGCGGCCTCCGCGATGAGCTCGCGCACGCCGCGGGCGTGGCGGCCCGCGACGATCTCCACTCGCGGCATCTTGTTCTCGGACCGGTCCGCGTGTTCCGAGCCGGAAGGAGCGACGACGGTGGTGAAGCACGGGAGGATTGGCTCCGGCGCCGCGGGGACAGGCCAGTGTGGCCCCCCGGCGGCGGCGGCGGCGTCGCCGTGATCCCTATGATCCCTGTCGAGCAGCAGGCTGTCGAGCAGCGCGACGGAGTAGAGGCTGTAGTGTCGGTCCCGCACGGCGGGGGGCTTGAGGTCGTGGAAATGACCGACCGCGATTGCCATCCTGGCTACCGAGCGGTTGTTGCCCTCCGGCGCCAGTGGCAGCCGGTGGCAGGATGGCTTCTTCGTAGTAGTATTTTCCATGCATGCATCCGAGGCACTCAATTAGAAATTCACAATTCACAGCAGCATGCAATTCGATCAAAAATTGACACCACCGTACCTTTGTTTGTGTTTGAGGCTTGTTAGAAGTTATTAGAACAGCATGTCAATCGAGCGGTACCTATAGCTACATCCAGAGCGATCAGTCAGTACCAGCCGTCGCAACCGCTAAGCGACGGCGGCGGTGGCGGAAGAAGCGTCACGGCGTCAATGGCAGGGGCAGGCTCAGGCATGGATCGAGGCTCGCTCGGCGGCGTGCAATGCGATGCTTCAATTCCGGCGTGTTCTTGAACCGATCGAGCAGACGAAGGCTGGGAGAAGGGCGCGTGGAAGCTCGCTCCGGCCCCCCGCCCACCGCGCGCCGCCGCCGCCTGCCCAGCCGACCCTAGTTTTGATTTTTCCTAGTTATCGGCTAGTCAGTGTAGCTGCGTTCTTCTCCTTCCCGTGCCCTTCTAATCTCTTCTTCCCCTTCCCTCCGCGCGCGCGGCTGGGAGGAAGGAAAGGAGAAGAGGGAAGAAGATCGGAGGAGCAGCAGCAACGACTGTCTATTTTTGCACCCGGGACGCCCCCGCGGCGTACATATAGATCGGGCGGCGCGACCGGGCCAATTTTGGCCTCCTCTCCCACCCCCTCTCTCTCCTGCGCTGCTGCCATGGCCGCACGCCCGAGAGAGCCACGCGGCCAATGCAGAGCCTCTGGTCCATGCCTCTCGAGAAGGGCCGTGCATGAGCATGTGGATGTGGCCAGCCGAGCTTTGTGGGAAGGAAGGGAGTAAAACCTGCTGCGTCCAGTTCACTCAGGCGCAGGTGGTTCATAATTCACATAGACAAATCAGTTGATCTCGGCCATCAGCCCATTTGCAGCCCACAAGGACAGTAAGCAAATCTAGTGTACATTTATTTAAACCTTTAAAACACCACTCCCGGTTCCTCAAAAAAAAAAACACCACTCCCTTTATAGCCTTTTCCTTTTCGATTTCTGTTCTACTACTATTTTTCGCCGTGGTTTCTCATGACCTTCGGTCTCGAATAATTTATCCAAAATGATAGCCATAGTTTTTTCCAAACTTTTCTATGATTTCCAAGGCCAATTGAAACTTTGTTTGTACATGCAGTGTTTTAAAACACGCCGCACAATATTTGTGAATTCAATTCATTAATTTGCAAAAAACATGTTCAACATTTATATATTGTTATTCACTGTTTTCACATGATATATGTCCGTGCCTAGAGGCTTGCTGAAAGAATGGCATAATGCCACTTGGGTAATTGTCAGATATCTTAACACTTTCTATATGGTCCATCGTAATAACATAGTCCCTCCTTTCCTGCATAAGTCAATTCTTAAAGTTGTCTTAAGTCAAATCTTTTTAAGGTTAGTCGGATTTATTGAAAAGAGCGCCTATATTTTTGGAATATGCTTTATTTTGTGTTACAAATATTTATACCTTTTCTATAAATTCAGTCAAATATAAATTTGGAGCTAGGTAAGCCGTAGGCCTCGTCTCGCCATATCTGACTATCTCCCCTAACCCTAGCTAGGTGACTGTTTATGCCGGTTCCTTGCAACAGTGACCGTACAAGAAGTCAAAACAAGGGGCAATATCCATTTAGATTTGACTGACATAATGTACGAAGATTAATTTGATTTTAGTTCAGCATTGGAATGATAAATTAAAACACTGCATAATTATTTCGTAAGTTTGTTGAAACATGAAAAGGAATAGAGATATTGCATCTATCTTGCAACGGAGGAGAAAAATTGAAGAGCAAGGTATGCAAAGTTTTATTCATTTAGGATGTCCATAAGACCTTTCCCCATATTGTGTTTCATAAACCCTCTACTTTTACGTTGCCGGTCGAGTTATATGTTAGAGCAGGTACATTGTTGTATGTTAGCAGTCTCAACTCTCAAAGGCTATCTCATGTGCCATATAGGATTTTTGATAATGTGGAAGAGAGAGAGAGAGAGAGAGAGAGAGAGAGAGAGAGAGAGAGAGAGAGGGAAGGCGAAACAACCATCTCATGAGCAAAAGTTTAGGGCTGTAAGACAACTATTCATCATTGTACGATTTAATAGTGTACCATGCAACTCACATACTTTCCTTTGTTAATTGCACAAATTAAAAATAATTCAAATGCTACAAGACAACTTAAAAAGACAACATATTATATGAGTTGGTTGTCAATCGTCTCAGATTACACAGCAATGCACGAGACAATCAATGAGACAACAACGATATATATTCCCTCCGTCCCAAATTATAAGCTGTTTTGAATTTTTAGGTACATTGCTTTTATCAGGTATCTAGACATAACATATATTTAGGTGCATAACAAGATCTATATATAGCTAGAAAAACCAAAACGACATAATTTGAAACAGAGGGAGTACTTGGCATAAAAAAAAGTGTGAACTTGGACCACCATAGCCTAAAATCCTGGCCACTGGTTAGATCCAAACTCAACGTAATAAAATTTTGGAATAGTTGAATCAAGACAAAAAAAAATTAAGTACCATTTGTGACTGAATGGAGTATCATTTAGCGCAGGGCTAAGTGGCGGCACTGGTGCCATAGAATTATCTATCCTCTTGTCACCGGTGATACCATTGTGAGGAGTCGCACAATTTTTAGATATAGGCCCTGTTTGATGCCTCTAGTTTTTAAGAATCTAGTTTTTAAAAACTAGGTGAGATACAAACAAGCTAGTTTTATCTAGTTTTTTTTGTCAGTTTTTACTATATTCTTAAAAACAAAGAAGTTGTTGATATCTAGTTTTTGCCGGTCTTTGTGAACCTATGAGCAATAAAAACTAGAGGATCCAAACACCCTATCAATTTTTACTCAAAATCTAGATTTTAGAAACTAAAGACAAAAACTAGTTTTTAGGAATGCAAAATCATCAAACAGGCCCATAGTGAAATAATCTTCGACCGCACTTCCAAATCAACGGACAAAAAAATAATCTCGTTTATTTGGAGCAACGTGAGAAGAGCCCCTTTTTTTCACGTCAGAGTGACCACGCCTGTTTCCGTTGGCACGGGGGCGGCTGCAAGCAATGAGGCGAACCTGTCCCTGATTGGCTGTGATTTGCAACAGTGATGAGTGTCGAAGTGCCGAGCACCGGAAGGCATGCAGGATGCAGCAAACGCCCGCGACCCTCGAACACGACGCAAGGTGGCCGGCATAAACGCTCTCCATGTGCCGTTCCCCGCGCCGAGAGCGACGGCACCAACAGCCGCCCGAACCCGCAGCAGCTGTCTGTTCCGGTTCACGCTCACGCCCACGCGCTCACGCAAGTCGCGGAAATGGTTCCCAACCTGGCGAAAGCGACCACCCCAAGCCCCGGCCCGTGGCCCGCAGTGGTGCGGTGCGAAACGTAAGCGCTCGTGCCTACCTGACGCCTAGCTAGTCCTATTGCATCATGTTAAAGATAGCTTGTTAGTTGGGTGTGACGGGGACATCCTAATTCCTGGAGTAAGGCTTTGTTTAGTTCCTCCTCAAAAGTTTATATTATATCTCATCGAATGTTTGATATATGCATAGTGTATTAAATATAGACTAAAAAATAACTAATTGTATAGTTTGCGATTAATTTGCGAGACAAATCTTTTAAGCCTAATTAGTTCATGATGTGGTGCTACATTAGCACATGTGCTAATAATGGATTAATTAGGCTTAATAAATTCATCTCACGGTTTACTTACGGATTCTGTAATTTATTTTTTTATTAGTATCCAAATACCCATGCAACACCCTATATGATATTCGATATGATAAAAAAAAACTTTAAACCTGAATTTAAACAAACCTGGTAGCCGCCGAATCAATCTACTGTTATCAGCAAAGCACAGCTCGGAAATAGCTTGCACGAACAGTGCTATCTAGACTAGCTTTCACGACGCGGACACAGGGAAACAGTAGGCCTTTGTAGGCCCCGGCCCCTGCGTGTAAAGCTCGTCATACATACTATTCCCAATTCAAACATGTTTATTTGCACAGGTTATGATGGATCGCTAACCTTCCATCATGGTGTCTAACTGACACAGTTCGAATCTCACTGCCAGCTTTGCTCAGATACATAATTCTTTAGGTCTATGTCTGTGCTTTGCAACAGACAACATTGATATCATGTATGCATATGTATAGCTGATTTCTATTTTCAGATCAAGCTACCAAAAAATCAACTCGCGAAGTCTATTTTGATTTAATAAAAATATATAGACCACACAATAATTATGATGAATTGAAAGTTACTAAAATAAGTTTGTCAGACAAAGAGATTTCCATGATTATATACTTGTTATATAACAATGTGCGGCCAGGGATGAATCCAAGAAAATATCTAGGGAGGCTTCACCAACCTCTAGACCGTTACAGACTCTCCTCAAGATGCATCCATGGCAAAAAAAAAAATCTTAGGGGAGCTAAGAGGGCTCCATGGGCCCAGCGGCTGTAGGGGGCTAGAGCCCCACCCCCCTCCCCCCCAACACACACACCGTTGGATCCGTCTTGGAGAGTAAGCTACATATTCGAATCACCATCCACTAATTTCATCAACTATATATATCAGCATCTCAATTTCTACAAATACAATACAGTGAGGTAGCATTTACATTTTCAAAGAAGTTCTCTAAAGCACCATCTTTCATAAGCATCTCTGCAACAAACCTAGGAGGATCCGAACTCGGTCAGGGTAGCATGCTTGAACTCTGGTCAACTACAAATCGAGAAGTAGAATTAAGGGCATCCCCAACGGCTGGCGAAGTTGCCAGCTAACGTCGGCTAAAAATCTGACGTGGATGTGAGAGAAAGTAGAAAAGGAAATCAACTAGCGCCTCTTTCGTGTAACACCCTCGGTGTTACATTGTACAGTTTTTGCTAAAACACCACATTAGCATCATACTTGTGTGTAATATAGGGTATAAATCAATATACGACACTTGAAACGTTCTTTTGAAACAAGAAACAAATGCTATATTTCATGTCGCTTTATATCATTTAGGGTTCTAAGTGAATTTTTATCGAACAAAATGCTATAGAACGTTTATGCAAAACTTTGATAAAGTTTGTAGTACGAACTTCGGAGGCGACGATAAAATACGTGCGGTCGAGGACGGGGTTTGCTAGCTAGTGTATCGAGTGGCTCAGGAATGGAATTCGACGTGAAACCGTTTGAAGTTTAGTCATTTCACGTAAGTCCGAAAATGGGTCGACGAAGCCATGTTCGACAATTTTCGTAGAACGATCGGGTTAAGAAGTGGCTAGGTGTTTTGGCTTAGTTCGATAGCCCTATGTACCCTCTTGAGGATATAAGAGCTGATTTAGCTACGGGATCATCGGGTAGGATTTTTCATTAGCTTTAAAAAGCATGCAAGTCACATATTTTGAACGGAGCCCGCGCTGGCCGCGGTCACCGCCTCTGCTCGGCCTGGCACCGCTGCTGGCCCGCCTAGCACGTGCTGCCGCGCAGGGCGCGTCCTCACTGCCGCGCCTGTGCCATCACGCCCGCGTGCATGGCCCTTGCGCTGCTGGCCACGGCCGCCTGCCACCACGCGCTGGCACGCAGCTCGCACCGTCGCTGCTGTCGTACCGTGTCCCGGACGCCTGCCCACGCACTGGCCGGACTTGTAATCGAGTCCCACGCTGCAGCTCGCGCTGTCGTTGCTGCCCAGCACACCATGCACACACACACACGCACGCACGCGCACTGCACCGGTGGACCTGGCTGCTCTGCCTCGCCGTCGCGTCGCACGGTACACCGGTCACGCTGCGTGCCGTCCATCGCTGTCGCGCGGTACTGCACGCGCGTGGGACGGCTGCCTAACTTCACCATCGCGTCTGTGTCCACTGCCATGCTACGCCACTGTCTTCCCTGACCTACCATCCTCTACGGCGCTCAGCGCCGAGCCAAGCCACGCCTAACTTCCCTGTTCCCCAGTCGCCATGTCGCTGGGATCGCTCCTCCGATTTCATCGTAGTGGAGCCACCGTAGTGCAATTAACTCCGCCCTCAGCTCCGCTGTGTAGCCAGCTACCCAACCGACCCCACCTTGCAGCGAACCTTGCCTTGCCAAGTCCCAATTTAGAGCTGCCGCTCCGCCGGGTCCTTAAGACCGGACGGGCATGCACCGTCGGCAAGCCACGTATCCAAAGCATCTCGTCGCAATTCCTTGCGCTGCTAGCCTCGTCTCCACCTGCTAAGCACCCTGCGCACCTCGGCCGAAGCGCTACCGCAGCCAAGCCTTCCCTGACGTGGCCGTGCTGTCGCCGTGCGCCGCTGCACCGCCCGTGCGCACGCAGCCAGCTCGGCTCAGGCCATCTCTGTAACACCCTGATGTTATGCCAGCATTTAGGCACTGCAAATCATGCATAACATGCATCATAAAGCATCCTAATCATACATGCCTAATCATGTAAATAACAACTGAAACACTACTTCGAAACATACGAAACATGTTGTGTAACCTGAATGTTGAATCCACCTGTTTAAGAGTTGTTTTGCCCTGATTTTGCTTGCTAGGTTAGTAGAACTTGTTTGGTTATGATTGTAAATCATCAAGAATTATTTAGCACAATTTTTGGAGCAAAGTTTGTATTCAAACTTTTGACAAAATATGCTTTTGAAATTATTATTGGAAAGGGTAAAAAACCCTCTCTATTTAGCTTTTGCTTCCCAATTCAAAATCTATGCAAAATTTTTAGTTGGTCCCTAAAGCAAAGTTGTAGAGTACTAAATTCTAAGCAACTTTTATTTTTGGGCCATTTTCAAAAGAAGTCATTTTCTTGCTCAAAATGGTACTTGAAAACTGATATTTAAAAATTCATTGAAAATATAATTAGAAAAATTGTTTATCTCTTTTAACGGGCCACCGCCTCACTTCTGGCCCATCAGCCGAAGCCGGCCCAGCAATCCTCCCCGCGCCCGCGCCTTCGCCTCGGCCCAGCCCACCTCACGCGCTGTCTTCCTTCTCCCCCGCGCGTGCAGACGCGTCCGACCGCGTCAGGCATGCCGCGCCGCGTGGCGAGCGCATGCCGGCGACGCCGGTCGGGTGGCGTCCCGTGGCCCCGCAAGCAAGCGCGCCTCGCCGTTTTCAAGCCACCGCAGCTCCGCTTCTCCCAGCACTTCTCATTTTTCTCTCCCGCGCTGCGTCTCTACCTCGCCCCGCACCGAGCTCTGCTCGCGCCGCCATCGCCACCGCAGCCCCGCCGGCAAAATTGGCCGCCGGTGGTCCACCATTGCACGCAATCAAGCACACGTTGCTCCACCTCGCTCCCCGACACCCGGTGCTCGCTGCAGGGACACCATTTGAGCAAGGTATAGCGGCCTTGCGCGTTTTCGCCGTCGTCGGTCATGGCGCCGCCGTGCTTGGCCTCGCCGTGGAAGGGCTTCCTCCGTCCCTTCTCCATCCCCTTGGGTAACCTGCTCGGGTTCGCCATCTTCTTGTGGACCCAGCGCGCACGCCTGCTTGCTCGGTCAAGGCCGGCAACGGCCGTCGGCCCGCTGGCAGCGGTCGCACCGCCGTGGCGTCTGGAACGCCGACGTGGCGTGGCCGTCTCACCTCGGCCTTGCTGGGCCAGGTCGGCCTTGGGCCGGAGCCCCGAGCCAGGCCATCGCCCTTCCCCTTCGCTCGGTTGCGCAGGCCGAAAGCGGCCGTGGGCCAGTCGTTCCCATGGGCCGGCCCAGTAGTAATAGGAAAAACGTTTTCGATTTTTCTTTATTATTTGGGAAGAGAAATACTTTGGAAAATGTTTGTGTACTCATTTTGGCTCCAAATTTGTTGAAACAAATTTTGTTGTGTTCCTTGTCACTAGATCTACATGATAAAATTATTGCATGTCATTTTTGGGATACTTCTCTGTAGAACTTTATTTAATCATGGATATTGCTGATAACTTGAAAAATATGTAGAAAAACCTATAGGCTTCAGAAAAATATGATTTCAAGTTTGTTGATCTTCTTATGTAATGTACTTCCTAGGAAAAATATGTTTCATGCATGTGCTGTAGGAAAATTTTGAGGTGTAGTTCAAGTACCTTTAATGGCTGATTTTTGTTATTTTTGCTAGAGAGCAAACTTTGTATAAAACATGCATGTGATAATTTTTGTACAGTGATTGTATGCTATAAAGATCATAGGAAAAATGCTAACTCTGTTGTTTGACACTTTTCACAGTACAAAGTATTTTCCCGTTCATAATCGTGCCATAGCTTGTTATTTTTGTGTAGGCTAATCCACTCATTCAAATACCATGAAAATCTGATAGTAGACTACTTAGCGTAGTACTGTGCTATGGTAATTTTCTAAGATTTTTCTAAGCAATAAAAATAGATGTTGCTATTCAAACCTATTATTAATTAGGGTTTAAGCAAGTGTTGCTTTAAGTGTGATTAAGAAATTAGTGAAGCTTTGGTGTATCTTTGAAGCATTCAATAAGATGTGTTGACTTAACATATTAGTAGTAGAAGAGAATGCAGTAGATGACATGTGCTCGTAGTATATGTTCTTGGATGATGTTGACTACCTTGCATTTAAACATATCCATTGTATTCATCTCATTCGATGCACCGATTGCATAAGCACTTACGCACATTGCATCATACAAGATCGCAAACCGAGAACCCAGTCATCATACCCGAGGAACCCGAGGAGCAGCTCGAGTGCAGCCAGCAGAAGTGCCCGGCCGACGAGGAGGACGTTGAGGAACTTCCGAGTGCCCCGATCACCGCCCGAGCTCCTCGAGAGAGGCAAGCCCGAGCATTTTCTCCCGGTTTGCAATTATTAATTAAATGCTTTACTTTAATTGATGCATTATGTTCAGGAGTTGTTTGCAACCGTTCTTTGCATTATACCTTGTTTACCTTTGTTATACTATATCCTTGTTACCCTGGTATCCGCAATCGAGTCAATGCTTAGCTGGCTTAGACCGGTAGAAGTCGGGTGATTTCCTGTCACCTACGAGCTATAGGTGGTTACCTAGATCTGCTTGGATAACTATGAAGTCATGGTATAACTAAGTGTTAAATGAAGTTGAGACCGGACGGAGCTTCCAGAGTTTTGGACCGTAGTGTTTTCCGTCTCGTTGTATTAAGGACCGACCGTTGTTGGGCCTCGAGTCATGTTGAACGCATGCCTTACATTTAGTCGGCGGATAAAGTACCTTCCGACCGTGAAGCCGGGAGATTATTCGGGCGAGTAGATTGCCCATGCCGCCGTGTCTTGGAAGCAGTGTGTGGTAGGACACGGGGCGATGATAAGACCAAAGTGCAGTCGGTCGGCCCTCGGGTATGTGGTTCTTGGCAAACTCGAGATACCTGGATAGTTGACTCGGTGATCAATATCTCACTTTAGCGGGTGAGTGAGGTTTGTGTAAGGAATAAATCACCAGCTGGTTAGGAATCGATTCGAATCGTCATCGCTCCTGGATAGTGAGCACTTGACTTGAGTGACTTCATCGTAGTAATGTTGATGGAACACTTGGACAGTTATAATGAATATGACAGTATGGAAGTTGTTAATGATCGTTGGTTATCATTATTGGCTTAATCACATGGTTGCTCTAGTGTAGGTGCAAATTTAGTCGACAGGTTATAATTAATTAACTTGGCAATAATGTCTTTAGAAAGGTTCTTGAAATGCTAAAAATGCTTTCTTTGCAAATGAGTCAGCTACCCTACTATAAAGCCTTCATAATCCTTGGTGTCACTTATTTTCGGTTATGTCGGGTAAGTCTAGCTAAGTACCTTCTTGTACTCAGGGTTTTATTCCCACTTGTTGCAGATGGGCAGATGTATTACTGACTCTCGTATCAACCGCCTTTATCCTGCGATGGGTGATGCTTAGGACCATGGGCATGGTCATTCCTTACGCCTCGCCTAATGCTTTTGTTGGAGATGATCATTCATTGCACTTTGTATTTGAACTCCGTGTGAGTGTGTGGTTTGAACAAATGGCTTCCGCTACTTTTATTCGAACTTGTTTTGTAATAACTATGTTTAAACTCTGATGTATCTGAGATGCAAACTTTTATGTAATATGTGATGGTGACCGCTAAACTTATTACGATCTTGGCTGGAATGGAAGTTGGTTTGAAATCCTTCGTGATTTCATGGACTACCGGGTTATACGGGCTTAAGTTTGCTAAATCGTCTGCTCTGGCGGATGATTTTCTTACCTAATTTCGTATAATTGGTCGGTTCTGTTACAATCTCCGAATGAACCACCGCCTCGAGGGGTTCCGTGGTGAGTCACTTGAGCTCACTAGCTACCCCTTTTGCCCTAGATTTGCTGACATGCATCGGAACACCACCGCCGTGACTGCAGGGTCTCCGCCACCGTGGTCCAACCTCGCTGCTACGTCCCGGCTCACGCTTTCTTCGCCCGGCGTTTCATGTACGCTCCTAGGTAAGCAACGGTCCCGTAGTTAGGGCAGGGAGGGGCTGTGCTCACCGGCGTAGCCGCCCGGTGCCAGCGTCGCCGCGCCGGTGCGCAGGCGGGTACCCGGGGGGTGTCACTGTCGTAAAGGTAGGAAGTTCCGGGGCGCGTAGCTGTAAGATGGTAGACTAGCGGAACAGTGCGCTTAGCTCTCACGGGATTACAGAGTAGTCCGAGGGTGCTTTTGCATATTGACTGGCGCGCGCGGGTCCTCCCCACCGCGGGCCGTCGTCCGGCTGGGCCGCGCCGTGCGTGCGCACGCGTTGCGCCAGGTTGGGCCGAGCCGCTCGAGTTGGGCCGCGAGATAGAAATCAGTTTTCATTTTCCATTAAATTCGTGAATGTTTATTCAATATTAGTTTGAGCTGAGCTTTAATAAATTGTAGTAAATCGTGTAGATGTCCAAAAATGGTGAAACCAAGTTTATTAGATTCACAAAAATACCATCCACCTATTAGTGTAGTTAGATTATAGTTAGCTATGACAATGGTAGGTTCATAAATTCAAACTAGATAGCTTAGTATTATGTAGCTTAATATTTGTAGGAATTTTGGTGGTAAATTGGTGTTAGCTATAGCTATAAAAATTTTACAGTAGGCTCATTAGATTATTATGTACTTGCTGTAAATTTTATAGCCCTAGAGTAGGTTGCTAAATAAAGTAGCTATTATCCTTACTTTATCGTATATAGAGTAAATCAGCATTAGGATTGAGAATGCCTGTAGTTGCTATAATAATTTATGCCATGCTTCATACTTGTTAGTGGTAACAGTAGGTAGCTTAGCACTTTAGTGGGTAGAACTCACTTATTAGTTTGATAGATGTATTCTTATTTTAAGAGTTGTTGTTGCCGTAATATTAAGTGTTGCATTATCATTTCATGCATATAGATCACGAGTTGGTAGAGTTCGTGCCGGTGGACGAACAGGAGTACGAGGAGGTCATCAAGGAGTACGAGGAGAAGATCCTTGTGCAGGACGGAGCCCCGGAGCCTTTTGGTGCTGACCTCACTGACCCGTTGCCTGCCCAAGACAAGTCCTGGTGCATAACCCTATTTTAATGATCACTGAATATATATCTATGATGTGCATTTAGTTTACATGCATTTTATGGAAACTACATGCATGAATATATCTACCTATGAGTCCTACTTGTATAGGTCGAGTAGCTACTATGCTTAGGATTTCGGTAGCGTGGTGAAAGCATCTAGGCCCTTAGTTGGGTTTCGGTGATTAATGACAATACGTGATTACTATGAATAACGTGTGTTTTGCAGAGACAATTAAGTTAGGTCATGGTAATGGAGATCGATTGGGCAATCATGGTGGTCATGCCCCTACGATGGAAATCGTTTCGGTTTTCAAAGGATAGACGACAAGGTTAAGGATGGACTAGTTCTAAGTGTCGATTGGAGTTGGAGAGACACTTAGAGTAGTTTAGGACTTTGTTTTTTTCTTTGGTCATACTATTAAGGGAGGTA
Organism: Miscanthus lutarioriparius; assembly: GCA_904845875.1. Lineage (NCBI taxonomy): Eukaryota > Viridiplantae > Streptophyta > Magnoliopsida > Poales > Poaceae > Miscanthus > Miscanthus lutarioriparius. The sequence goes on along the minus strand of CAJGYO010000764.1, from coordinate 41,570 downwards.
TGGACGGGTAGCTTGATCTAGATGAGTCTAGTGAGTTAGGTGTGGTGCACACTTGCTAAATCTAGCACTAGGTAGCTCTAAAATAGCCCTTAGATCCAATGGAGCAAACTTCATTCACATGTGATCGAGAGTTGGAAGTAAATGGAGGGTCAAATACTGACCGGACGCTGGCTCCGGTGTGACCGGACGCTGGCTCAGGGTCCGGTCAGTTCATTTGACCAAGGTGATTGTGTCTGGTTCGACCAGACGTTGAGAGGTGAAGTGACCGGACGCTGGTGAGAGGTGAAGTGACCGGACGCTGAGAGCCAGCGTCCGGTCGACTCCAGTAAGGTTCCAGAGAGGGAAAATCACGACCGGACGCGTCCGGTCAGTACTGACCAGATGCTGGCCAGCGTCTGGTCACACTTTAAACACTAGAGTTCGTGGTGTACTGACTGGAGCGTCCGGTCAACATGACCGGAGCGTCCGGTCACCCCGCAGAGGCACATAATGGTTCATTTTTTTAGCCCATGTTATAAATATCACCTCCATTCGTGTGTGGGGGTACTTTTGCTCATTCCAACAGCTGAGAAACATGTTTGAGAGTGCCAAGAAGAGCAAGGTCCTAGTGAGGTGATTGAGATTTGAGAATCCCAAAGAGAGCCCTCATTAGTGAGATCAATAGTAGCAAAGTATGCATCCACCTTTCTCATTATGCTTGTCGTGGTCAAGTGAGAGTTCGTGCTTGTTACTCTTGGTGATCGCCATCACCTAGACGGCTTGGTGGTGATTGAGAGCTTGGTGATTATCCGGAGAGCTTGTGGATGACCCAACTCAAGTTGTGAGCGGTTGTGGGTGATTCACCGCGACGGAGTGTCAAAGAATCAACCCGTAGAGAGCACTTGATCCTTGCGCGGATCAAGGGGGAGCTACACCCTTGCGCGGGTGCTCTAACGAGGACTAGTGGGGTGTGACGACTCTCCGATACCTCGACAAAATATCGTCGCATTCCTCATTCTCTATTTACTTTAAGCATTTACTTTGAGCAGTTCAATACTTGCTTTTACATACAGAGAATTGCCATGCTAGAGTAGGATTGGAACTTAGGTTGCAAGTCTTTTGTGCGGTAGAACAACTAGAAATACTTTTTAGGCACAAGGGGTTAATTGGGCTAACCATATGATTTAATTATTGCAAAGAAAATTATAATTAGCCCAATTCACACCCCCTTTTTAGTGTGTGTACTCTAAGGCCCCGCAAAAGGCAGGTAGTCAGATTCTACTTAAAGATATCGGCCATGTTCGCTTCGCTGAAAAGCCATGGCTGAAAATATTGTTCGTTGATTTATCGTGAGAGAAAAACACTATTGCTTCGCTAAAACAATACGACTCATAAGACAAGCGAACATGTCCATCGTTATAATAGACCTATTTGATGCACGCAAACATTTAGGATCACATCAATAAATGATTCAGGATAGTTGTGAATCCTGGAAATAATTGTAGTGCAATTAGAGGTACATTTATGGTTTTATCATTCATCCATACCTGATGGAATATCACATATTGATTTTGGTAACTCTAATCAGTTTTACCAGAACGAAATACGAAACAAAATCAATCGAGATCAGATTCCCCCTACATCCCACATGTTCAATTCATGTAGGTGCACTAATAGCCCGACCTGAGAAGTACATATACGATATATACATGTGAATCACAATGTCATCTATGTTCTACGCTTAGAGGACACGATTTGAATCAGATGAGACCAATGTTTGCAAAAAAAGAAAAGAAAATATGCAATTTGTTGGAAAGGGAAAAAGATGTATACCGTACATACAACAAGAATCATATCTGATTTTGTTTTGCAGCATATCAACAATGGAATGTTCCATTCTAACAACTTTGAAATCTAACTTGATGCCAAGCCCAATATTATTGCTTATATCAGTTATATCCATTTCGGTAAAACCTGAATCATTTATCAAAAAAAAAAAAAAAACTGTTTTGAGCAATGGGGGAGGGGGATCCACACCTACTTTCATTGACCAAGGCGCCAAAAACACACACTGCGTCATTACATTGAAATATTACGCATATCTGAGCGAAGAAACAAGATGAGAAGCGAAAGCTCTGTAGAGAGGGGAGAAAACAGAATTCCCCACGACATAACTATGACCAAGTCCCACATTAAAAACTTCCAGATGAAAGCAAGTTGTATATACTGACTCGTGACCCTACCAAGTGGCAAATACTCCGGCAATGTCCACTCTATAAGCGACTATTAAGCATCGAGTCAGACATCGTCCCACAAAGAGTAACGTTTTGATTTTATTCTAAGTCAAAATATTTTAAGTTTGGCTAAGTTTATATAGAAAATTATTAACATTTATAACATCAAATAGATTTACTATGAAAAATATAGTGTATAATGAATCAAATGGTATTTATTTAGCATCATAAATATTGATTTTTACCAATATTTGTTATAAACTAGTCAAATTTATCAAATTGTATTTATTTAACATCATAAATATTGGTTTTACCAATTTTTTGTTATTGTTGTTGACTTAGGATAAAACTAGATGGCATTCTTTATATGAAATTTTAGGTCGTGTAAGAGCACGAGTTATTTTACCAGTTATTCATGAACAATGGCTGATCCAATAGCACGACGCCCGTGCCTCATTGCTAATGGTGGCATGGCTAGTGCAACGCCATGACACTCGTGACTTTGGTAATGCTCAGATTTCAAGTCACACCACTCCCTCCGTCCAGACAAGAATACAATTCTCGTTTTTCGAGAAATCAAACAATTTAAACTTTAACTAAATTTATATAAAAAACTACTATCATCCATGATATAAAATAAGTACCGTTAGATTAGATATAAAATATATTTTTATAATAAATTTTGTTTAAAGACATAAATACTAATATTACTTATTATGAATTTGGTTAAACTTGAGTTAGTTTGACCGACACGAATCTCGTAATTGCATTTTTGCCAAGGAGGGAGTAACTTGTAATCCAATTGCGGGAAAGGATTGCCGCCAGCCAATGACATTTTTTATTAATGCCCCGGCGCGGCGCGCTAGTGACCTGACCGGGAGATCCAACACCGGAACATGGGTATGCGCACGCTGGCCACTCGCTGCTCCCCAACTTCGTCAGGGTCACGGGCGAAGCGAATGTGAACTTGCCCGTCGGCATCCTGCAGCGACGTGGCCTTGACAGGCGCAGGTCTAGTCGTTGATCCGACGCGGAGGCCGGAGAACGGGGCCTACCACCGCCCGGCCCCCGCGAGCGGCGACGGCTGAGGCGGCGAGCCATGGACACAGAAAAAATGTCAGTGGGATCGTGGGGCAGGCGAGGCCATCTCGGGCTGTCGGCGCGGCCATCGGCCAGTCCGCGACGCTTGCTCGCAACACGAGAAACTGTGCCGCTGTCGTTCGGCTGCGTGCATCTCGGTGCAAAGGACAAGCAAAGTTTTTAATTTGGGGTCCTGCCACGAACTCTTTTTCGCTTTTGTCGAGAGGGAATATCGACCGTACCGCATCCGGGGCGGGGGGCAGTAGAAAATTGGGGGAATGTCGTCGTAGCTCTACCATATACTACTACTGGCATTGTCTCATGCTGATGCGATACCTTTTCCTTTTTGACGCATGGTTCAAGTCTCACACTGCTCCAAAACTTCCATGTGCAGACAGTTTGTGACGGTCCAGCCTGTTGGCTTGAGACAGCCCACGGTGTTTTTCTCACGCGACAAATCAGTATCAGTCAGCGAACTGACTGTCATCTTTGGGTTGAACATGATGGGGAGACCGATTCTGCGTCACAGTTCAGTGAATCGCTACGCTACGCTGCACTCGCCAATCGTTTGCGAACTGTGATGCCTTTGCCTTCCCTGGCCGGATTTTGTCTGCTCAGTCCAATGACCCACGCCGTGCTAGTCGTCCTGACCAGAACATAGCATTCAAATGCAAAAGCCTTGCGCGGGCAAAAGCCTTTACTGGAGTACGTATAAATCCCGCGAGGTCATTCGTTTGTCGCGCCGAAGTGGGGCTCCAGTTCGACGCGACGGCAGCTCGTGGTGGGATCGATTAGGATGAGAGAGATTAGTGGTGGGATCAGTGCTAGTGGCGCACCAAGGCGTAAATCTCTAGTGGATCAGTGGTCGCGGATAATTAATCCTTGATTGAGTCGCATAAAGTTCGCTGCGTAGCGTAGAGTAGTGTGGTACACTCTGTTCACGAATCAATCAGTAACCATCGCCTGCCTTCACTGTAAATAACTGAAGAAAAGGAGCCTGACGAGCCGCGTTCTTCTTGCTTTGCGCGGCAATGCCAAGACGAGGAGCCATCTTAATCTTTCTTACATTTATTTGCAAGACAAGACAATCGAACACACGAGTAATAACAAACCAATAGATTTTGGGAGGAGAGGTCTAAGTGGTCATGTTCGTTTGGCTGAAAAATCATAGCTGAAAATACGGTTGACTAATGTGTTACGAGAGAAAAATACCGTTCGTTGACTAGAAAAAAATACGGAAGCGAACGGGGCAAATATATCGATGCGCGCCTAACCGAATATCAGGCAGGCACGCAGGCAAGGCAGGAGAAAATGAAGAGGAATCATGGCCCGATGACTGAGAGCGTGGCCCGATCAGGTCAGGAGGTGTTGACCTGGCGGCACTGCTTCCTGATCTGTCCGTTGGTGCCGGTGAGCACGTCGACGCGTCCCATCTTCTTCATGGACGTGGAGAAGGCGGCGTAGAACTTGATGGGGTTGGTGAGGTCGGCCACCATCTGCGCCGCCGCGGCGTTCTGCGCCAGCGCGGCGTCGGAGGCGAGCGTGCCCTGGTTCTGCTGCACCCTGGTGTAGTACCCGCTGTCGAACTTGAACGGCGCGCCGCCATCCAGGCTGACCGTGGCGGACGCCGGCGACGGGTTGGGGCACGACGACATGAGCGTCTTGGCGTAGGCGGAGTCCAGCAGCGGGTCCACGGCGGTGGCGTTCCCCTGGTACAGCCGCGGGGTGACGCTGGAGCAGCTGGCCACGCCGACGGTGTGCGCGCCCGACAGCGCCACCAGGTCCGTCAGGTTGAGCCCGCGGTTGGTGAAGCTCGTCAGCAGGCCGGCGAACCCGGCGAACGGCGACGGCAGCGTGCCCGTGTTGGACGCCAGCGACACGGTGCCGTCGCGGCGGCCGGTTTCGACTTGCCACAGCGACGCCTTGAACTGGTACGAGACGGCGTCGCGCGCCGCCAGCGCCACGATGTCGGCGCACGAGACCACCCCCGGGCACGCCTTCTCGAGCTGGGCCTTGATGGCGTCGATCGCCTCGTAGCCCCCCACGGATAGGTTCGGCGCCGCCGTCTTCTCGCTCTGCGCGCTGTCCAGCAGGATCGACGCGTCGCAGCCCTGCACGTAGTAGCCGGTGGTCAGTTACATACAACAGCGATACAGCAACAAGGACAGGACGCGGCAAAGCATGCGTGCATGATGCGTCTCCCTCGTCCCTCGGCGCGGCCTGGCCTGGCGCGCAATGGGGATGCCGATGCCCCCGGGGATGGGGCCAGGCCAAGGCGGCCGCCGTACGGGGCGCGGCAGGCTTGATAGGATAGCTGTCGCGCGGCACCGGAATCCGGACGGAGGCACGGGAGCGGCGGGGGCCGGGGTGCAAAATGACAAGATTCGCGTTGCTCCCCTCGCGGCTCGCGCGATCGTCTCGTACTCGTACGTGAAATTTTCCCGTCGTCCTGTGTCTGTGTACCGTGGGCGTGGGAACAGAACACGAGGAAAGAAAGAGGGTCGAGTGGAACCCTGCTGTTCTGCAGCGCTCTGCTTTTGTCCTCGGTAAAAACCGACAAAAGTGCGCTGGGTGCCCACCACTCCGCTGGCGCTGAGACTGGAACTGGAAAACTACTGGCAACTGGATGGAAAGGGCCAGCCCAGTGCAGTGCATTGCATACCAACCCATCCGCGGTAAAAATCTGCCGCCCGCGCCAGGACCCGGAATCCGGATAAGCTACTACGAACGACACCGGCCGCACTCCGTTTGCGTGCGGACATGCATGTACTGTATGCAAGAAAGTTGAAGGTTCTGTTGTGTGTGTTCGGCTGGCCGTGGCCGGCGCTTGAATCTCGCATGGGCGCCACAGATACTACTCTCTCTGCCTGGTGCTGCGGGTCGGTCAATGCGGTTAGAGATGCGGGATTGTTGGAGTTGCAGGAGGAAGAAGGATCTGGAGGCGAAGCCGGACGGGCGGACGCGCGCCGTGCCGACTGCCGACCAGAGTAAATGCACAGGCGAAGTAGTAACTCGAAATGATTACTATGTATCCTATCCTATCGCACCGACGCCTGACGACGTGCATGATTGATTGAGGAGGCCAGGCGATGGATTGGATGAGTCATGAGTGAGTGAATGAACAAATGAATGAATGATTGAGAGAGAGAGCCGAGCAGAGGAAGAAGCCGGACGGACCTTGACGAAGCAGTCATGGAAGTGGAGGCGGAGGAGGCGAGCCGGGAGCGCGGGGTTGGCGGCGACCTGCGCCCAGGTGACGCTGCGGACGATGGAGTCCACGCTGGGGCAGCTCTTCTGGTAGAAGTTGTAGGCCAGCCCCGGGTTGGACTCCAGCAGCCCCGCCCGCGCGCAGCTCAGTAAATGGCCACCCAGGACCACCACGGCCACCCACCACCGCCACGCCGCAACGCCATCGCAGCCTCGCCACCGGCCCCCGGAACCGGAAGCTGCTGTTTGCCTCCTCATCTCCACCGGCCCCTCTCTCTCTCCCCCCCTTCTCTCGCTCTCTTCTTAACGGATGAATGAATGAATGGCTGGTGGTCAGCCTCTCTGCAGCGCAACAGTGATCTTGAGTGGAATGGAAGAGGAAGAGAAGAGTCGGAGAGGGGGGGAACGGGACGGGCTCTCGCTTGTCTTCACCGGCGTTTGGCTTGGTTTGGTGATGACAGTGTCATTAAGGGGCGGCTGGGGGGCGATGCCTTTTATAGGCCCCAGGCCGTCCATCGGGTGTCGTCTGCGCGTCCCGGCGGCAGCTTTGCGCGAAAGCAAAGTGATGTCAAGCAGCGAATGCAAATGGCTGCTCACGGCTCGCTCAGTCGTCACTCGCATAGCCAGCCAAGCCTGGACAATGATGTGGCGGGTGGTCTCGCTAGCTGTGCCTTGACCCAGCTTGCAAGCTCTATTCGCGGGAGCTTATTCAGAACTATTTTTAAGTTATGCAATAGTATTTTTTAAACTATTTTTAAGTTATGTAATAATATTTTTCTCTCACAATATTTCAGTATAAATATTAGCGTAAGCAAAATTTCAGCATCAACGAACAGGGTGTTTGTTTATGGTTTTGGCTGGAAGTCTGGAACAGCACCATCATTTGTCTATAGTACCAGGCACGAAGCACAACTGCACAACACTGGGAGGGCACTTAAGGTGGCGGGTTGGTTGGTTACGGGAGTGTTCGGCTGAGCTGAGGTTTTTACTGTTCATATCGGAAACACTGTTTATGCTGGAATGTTGTGAGAGAAAAATACTGCTCCGACTGGAAAAATAAGCTAAACAAGCCAGATTTCAGCTCAGCCGAAAAATACCTTGCTCTGCTGTGCTGGACCGAGCCATGCATGCATGTGTGTCCCTTGCAACGATGTGTGCCGAACGAACGAAATGTGCATGAACCTTCCTGGCCATTTTTGACTGGCCCATTAATTGTTGCATAGAGTATTCATTGAAAATAAACCATAATTCCACGAATTTCGAACTCCACAAAGAAAAAAAAAATGTTTGAGAATGTGCAGCACGTCTTTTTCGGTGAGGTAGTCTTTATTTTTTCCGTGGCGACAGGCCGAAAGCCGCGTGAATGCGAGATGTAGTATTCCTACATCTGCAAGGTATGGCAATGCTTCTTTCTTGGTTGCACTAGCACTGCAACGTATCCTACACTCTACTCCCCGACGAAACAGTAGAAGTGGACAACGGCGTACATGTGACCGGGAGGATGGAAGCAGAGCACCCGCCGCTGGCGAGCACACTGGCACACTGCACACGGACAAGAGGCGCCTGCAGCGGAAAACAAATTGTGTGGATTCTGGGCTCATTCCGTGGAGGATGAGCCCCCTCCCCAGATGCACGACGCGTGGCGTCGCTTCTAATCAGACGAGCAGCGTTCACTCGGCTCGCTCGGCTTGTAATCAGAGGTCGTCGGCTCCCTTGGCTCCACGGTCCACTGCGGCTCCTCGGTTCTACACATATGAGTGCGCCTCCCTCGGCTCAGATGCGGAGCAGGATGTCGCGGCGGCGGCGGCGGCGGCGGCGACGGGGGCTCTTGGCCGCGTCGCACAGCAGCAGGTGATCCAAATCGGCCAGGAGGAGACGCGCCCACGCCCACCTGGATGCCCGCCGCGAAGGCCGCACGCAGCTCTGCGACGGCGGTGGCGGCGGCGCCGATAGCAGCGGGTCCGCGGCCGTGCAGGACAACTGCAGGTTGTCTAATGCAGTCAAGAGAAGGCGCGCCCACCTAGGCACCGCCGCTGCCGCATCCTCGTCCTGCTAATGAAGCTGAAGCATTTGTTTGACTTGTTGCAGGTTGCAGGGTGCAGGGTGCCGGCTGCAAGGAACATTGAAGAACAGGCACCATCCTGCATTGTATCTTGCATTGTGCGAATGGGAATGAGAACCTCCCTACCAGAGCAGCGAGGCAACCAGAAGATAGGATGGTGGATATGATAATTTTTTCTTGTATTGGCATCTGAAGATGTCTAGCTCCAAAAGATAGGACTTGTGTCTTGTGCCTGACAGTAACCAGGATGGTTGCCAAGGATGTAAACATAGATAGTACATGAGAACTTCCTGGCAAAGTAAACTGTATAGACATGTCACAAAAATGTAGAGCTTTAGTCAATTATGTAAGGTTGAACAGGTTCTTCTTCAGAGCCAAGGAAATAGTCTGAAGTCTGAACATGTTTCATTTCATAAGGTCCCATGACAGTAAAAGAGTACAGTTACATATTTTTATGATTTTTTACTCCATCAAAATGCAACTTCCTAACAGCAGTTTGCACTGTGGCTTCTTGATCAACTCCAATTAAGAGACTTGTGTATCCTCTTGGTATAAATGGAGCAGCCATTCCAGAAGTATCTGCAATTGAATTGAAGTGTGGCATGTATGGAGCTGCTGTAGTTGAAGATGGCCCAGGATTAAAATCCTGTTTCACAGCATAAGAAAGTGTTCACAAATAATGCTTGTAAGTGAATAAATGGTGAAAATAGCTATTGTCTTACAGTCATTTATATTGGAGCAGCAGGTTCATCTCTAGTTTCTACATCATTGTTTAGATCTTCACCTACAATCAAATATATAATATAATAGAAGATGAAAAATAAAATGTAGACATAAGCATAACATAGTGGGCAGGCTCACTACCTTTCTTTTGAGCACCCTTCTTCTTCTTCTTCTTCCCTGTCTTCTTTTCAACAGTATTTTTGAAACGTGTATTCTTTGAACTTTTTACTACTCGTGGAATTTTAAATGATATACACCATTTAATGGTTCTTGGACACTTTCATTTGGAATTGGAGTAACCTCGTTGGATCTTTTATGCATCTCGCTTAGATAAGTATCTGCCTCTAAGTTCAAGCTATGTAAGGCTTTCTGCAAGATTTTTTTTTATTTTGAACACTTTTTGTAAACTAATTTTAAATCTAACACTGTTTTTTTTCAAAACTAACAATTTTGGCCACGCCTATTGCCATAGCGCGACGAAAAGCCATGGTGGCGCGGCAGGTGGATGACTTGGCGACGACCGGAAATGCTGACCGGTGACATGGCAGGGTCTGCCGCGCCATTGATCTTGGCGCGACAGTGACGCGCCATAGCCCACGGTGCGGCAGGCCCAGGTAAATATCGCCCGTGAGCCGCCGCCCTCCCTCTGTCTGCCTGCCCACCGCCGCGCAACGCCCGCGCCGGCCGCGCCACGAACGCCGGCGCGTCACAGCCGCAATAGCCCGCTCATATCAAGGTAAGGTAGCTCCCTCTCTCGATTTCATGTTATTATGATTATTGTTTTAGTTAGGGTTAGTGATTTAGGATAGTTAGGTTAGTGAATTTGTTTATTTAGGTAGGTAGTTTTTAGGGTTTAGGCTGTGTGTTGTAGTATAGTTAAGGTTTGGTTATGTAGTTAGGGTTTAGGTTACTGTTAGTTAGAATTTTGGGTTTATGGATTGATTAAGTATTTATTATTTAGTTAGTTTATAGTAGTAAAGGTTGTCAATATAGATACTAGTTTTCAAGTGTCGGTACTTAGTAGTGCGTGATACGACGATTTGGATGACTTGATGAAGTTTCGTCAAATACTTATTTTCCTAGTGAAGTTGTTTAATATGTCTGTTAATGTTACTTTGAATATATACATGTGCTTTCATATTGTGTTCGTATTGCATAACAAGTAGTTCAAATTTTGTAATGCCACATAATGTTAATTTGAATACTCTAACCCTTTGTTTATCAATTTGTAACAGGATGATCCCTCCCAAGTAGCACCCGTTGTTTCCCCTTCTTGAGGTAGAATACGACGACCAGCACCGAGCACACATCTTGAGTAACACCGACGCAGAGGTGGCCTTGCCTCCTTTGAGGCCCCGCACGCACACCAGGGCGCACCAGTGGGACGAGCGTTACGCGCCATACATACGGCGTGCCGGCTTCCTCGAGCTTGTCCATGTTGTCAACTATGGACTTCCGCCCCTTGACCCAACACTACTTATTGCAGCTGTAGACATGTGCGAGTGCCTTCTTTGTACGTAAACATTCTTATAACAAATTTGAGGTAACTAATAGTCGTTCTATTCTTATAACAGGTGGAGGCCTAAGACCCACACGTTCCACCTACCTTGCGGCGAGATGACCTTGACCATGCAGGACGTGAAGGCTATCTTTGGCCTTCGGTTAGGGGACTTCCAGTGACAGGTATAGTTGACAACGATCACTGGAGGGAGCTGGTGGCTCAGTTCACTGACTTTCTTCCACCGGACAACAAGGTTTCCAAGAAAAATAAGTGAGCAATTCAAGTCTATTTAATACTTGCATTGCTTTCCTACAGCCATCGGATCTTATTTTCTTAGGTGAATTTCAGAAAAAGTTCCAGTGTTTCGTCGTCCTAGATCACAGAGCGCTTTGATTACTTGGACCCACAGGCTGATGAGGCTCAGATCAACAGATTCGCTAGAGTGTGGCTCTAGCACTTCCTTGGTGCTTTCCTATTCCTAGACGCCTCGGGCAACACCATCAGCTGGATCTTTCTTGACATACTACGCCAGCCGTGGAAGAACATAGCGGCATACAACTGGGGCAGCGCAGTCCTGGCATGGACATATCGACAGCTATGCGTTGCCTGTTGTCGCACCTCAGGGTATGCGAACCTTGGGGGTTTCTCCTTGAAAGCTCTAGTTTAGTTTTGGTGAATTGATGAAACCCTAAGTGCTAACCTAGTTTATCAAGTGATCATGAGATAGGTAGCACATTCCAAGTGGTGAGGCAAATGAAGATCATGATATGATGATGACGATGCCATGGTGATGATCAAGTGCTTTGACTTGAAAAGAAGAAAGAGAAAAACAAAAGACTAAATGCAAAGGTATAAGTTGTAGGAGCCATTTTGTTTCTGTGATTAAGACACTTAGCGAGTGTGATCACATTTAGGTTTGATAGCCGTACTATTAAGAGGGGTGAAACTCGTATCGAAATGCGGTTATCAAAGTGCCACTAGATGCTCTAACTCATTGCATATGCATTTAGGATCTAGTGGAGTGCTAACACCCTTGAAAATGTTTGTGAAAATATGCTAACACACATGTGCACAAGGTGATACACTTGGTGGTTGGCTCATTTGAGCAAGGGTAAGAAGCTTCACTGACGGAGTGTCCGTCCGTAGAGTGCGGACAGTCCGACGGTGCCACCGGCGCACTGTATAGAAAAGACAGGGTTTCACAGAGCGTAATGGACGTATCCAGTGGCTTAACCCAGGTGAACGAAGGTCACTGTAAGAGACCAGATGCTGGTCTCATTAGGACCGACGCGTTCGGTCAGTGGCAGCAGTGAGCATATGGTTTCGGTCTCATGACCGGACGCTGACGCGAGAAATGACCGGAGGCTCAGGGCCTGAGTTCGGTCAGTATGATGACATATGCAGCGCACATGGGAGACGTTGAGTGACCGGACGCTGGGTGAGTCCGGTCGGGCATGACCGGACGCGTCCAATCATGATTTTTTGTTTCTGGTACCTTACTGGAAACGACCGGACGCTGGTGTTGGTGCGTCCGGTCACTTTGAGCAGCATGTCCGGTCACTACTTAAATGTACTGATGACCGTTGAGATCGGACGATTAGCGCTTGAAGCCGATGACACGTGGCAAGCATCGGGCGACCGGACGCTGGGGCCCTGCGTCCATTCGATATGACCGGAGCGTCTGGTCACCCCGTGTAGTGCCCAGTGAAGGGGTACAACGGCTCTATTTCGTGGGGGCTTCTATTTAAGCCCCATGGCCGGCTCTGGCTCATACCCTTGGCCATTTGCATTGACATAGCAACCTTGTGAGTTTAGCCAAATCCCTCCCACTCATCTTCATCATTGATTCATCATCTTTGTGAGATTGGGAGAGAATCCAAGTGCATTGCTTGAGTGTTTGCATCTAGAGGCACTTGGTGTTCGTGTTTCGCTGCTGGATTCGCTTGTTACTCTTGGTGGTTGCCGCCACCTATATGGCTTGGAGCAGCGCGGATCGTTGAGCGGAGGTTGGTGATTGTCTCTGGCTCCAATCATGGTGATTGTGAGGAGTTCTTGACCTTTCCCTGGCGGAGAGCCAAAAGGTACTCTAGTGAATTGCTCGTGGCTTGTGTGATCCTCATCTTGTGTTGGTTGTGCGGCACCCTATTGAGGGTTTGGCGTGTAATGCCAATTAGTGCGTGAACCTCCAAGTGAGTGAATCGCCACAACGAGGACTAGCTTGCCGGCAAGCAAGTGAACCTCGGTAAAAAATCATTGTATCATCATTTGATTCCGAGGTGATTGGTCTTCATTGGTATTCATTCTTATGATTGATTGGCTCGCTCCTCGATACGGCGGTATAACCATCTTGCTCACTCTCTCTACATTACCGCAAACTAGTTATCAAGCTCTTTAGTGTAGCTAGTTGTGAGAGCTTGTTAGTTTGGTTAGTGTGGCTTTTTAGTTAGCCTTTGATAGCACACGAACTTAGTGTAGTGACATAGTTATTGTGTGGATAAAAACTACATAAACTAAAATTGTGGTAGGTGGCTTGCATTTTTAGTAGGCTAGCGCAACACTCGATTCGCCTCATAATTGTTTAACCGATTTGTTAAGTGTTGTTGTAGAAATTTTTAATAGGCTATTCACCCCCCTCTAGTCATTAGGACCTTTCAAGTGGTATCGTCAAGGTCACCGTGATTTAAGGCTTAACAACCTTCGGTGTAAAAATGGCTCAAATCAACAACACAACGGAGCCACCCCAATTTGATGGCTCAAATTATCCCTATTGGAAAGCTAAGATGACAACTTATATCAAGTCAATCAATAGGAAGGTTTGGAAGGTGGTGGAGACCAAAATTGAGATTGAGGATGAAGAGGCTCCCACCGCTGCCGAAGAAATGCTACTTCAAAATAGTGACATTGCTCTTAATGCCATCCATGATGCTTTGGATGAGAGAACATTTGAGCAAATCAAGAATATTGAGAGAGCTCATGAGGCATGGAAGAAATTAGAGGAATCATTTGAGGGCACCCAAGCCATAAAGGGTGCAAAGGCATACATTCTCAAAGAGAAGTTTACAAGCTTCAAGATGAAGGAGGATGAGAGTGTGCCAGAGATGTTCCATAGGCTTCAAGTGCTTGTCAATGATCTCGAAGCACTTGGAGAAGAGATGAAGGACAAGAACTTCTCCCATAAGTTCTTGAGATGTTTGCCTTCAAGATTTAGCACATTGGTAACTATTCTAGTGAGGAGTGGTTTGGACATCATGACACCAAACCAAGTGTTGGGAGATATAATGACCGATGATACATATAGAGATAATGATGAGAAGAAAGAAAAGAAGGAGAAAAAAGACAAGAAGAAGGATGCGAAGAAGAAGAGCATGACATTCAAGGCCACATCATCCAAGGGCAAGGCAAAGCAAGATACATCAAGTGAAGATGATGGCTCATGGGATGATGATGATGATGAGAAGATGGCTCTCTTTGTCAAGAGATTTGGGGAGTTTATGATGAAGAAAGTATATCATGCTAGAAGGAAGAAATCTTTATCCAAGAACAAGGAAGAGTCAAGAAGGTGCTTTAATTATGGAAGCAAAGATCATCTTGTTGCTCAATGTCCATACAATAGTGACAAAGATGATGACAAGAAGAACAAGAAGAATGACAAGAAGAAAAAGAAAGAGAAGAAGGACAATATGACCTTCAAGAAGAAGAAGGGTGGTTCATATGTGGTCACTTGGGATAGTGATGCTTCCTCAAGTGATGATGATGATAGTGATGATGACAAGACCACCAAGAAGAAGGCACTTGCAAGCATTGCTATCAATGAGAAGCCTTCTCTCTTCGATACTCCTTCATGCTTCATGGCTAAGGCCACTAAGGTACAAATTTGTGATGATGGAAGTGATGAGGAACATGAAAATGAAAATGATAATGATAATGATAGTGATGATGATGAACCTAATAAGGATAAACTATTTGACATGCTAGAAGATGCTAAAGAACACTTTGACATTAAGAGAAGGGAATGCAAAAGCTTGCGTAAGGAACTAAAAGCCCTTAAGCAAGCCTTTGATGAGCTCAATGCATCTCATGAGAGGCTAGAGGAAGCCCATGAGAAGCTTGGCAAAGCTCACAAAAAGCTTAAAAAGGCTCATTCTTCTTTGCTTGATAAGCAAAATAAAAAGAAGCATGTAGAGACTTGCAATGTAGGCTTAACTTGTGATATAATTGATGAACCATTATCTATGCCTACCATTATTGCTCCCGCTAACCCTTCTTGTAGTACTTCTACTTCCACCTCATCTAGTAGTGATGGTTTCACTTGTAATGCCTCACTAATGGTTGAGAATAAAAAACTCAAGAAGGAGGTCAATAAGCTCACTCACACCTTGGCTAAGGCCTATGGTGGTGAGGACCGCTTGCTTATGTGCTTGGGTAGCCAAAGAGCTTCTCTCTATAAAGAGGGATTGGGCTATACCCCTAAGAAAGGCAAGGCGGCGTTTGCTCCTCACAAGACTAGTTTTGTGAAGAACAATGGTCGGTTTTACACTAGTTGCAAGCAAGTTGGTCATGTAGAGCAAAAGTGTATTGTGGCAGTACCGCCTAATCTAATGCCTCCCAGGAGTGCTCGTCTTCTATTAGACACTAAGCATCCAAGGGAGAACACTAAATCACGTGATCCCGTCGGGCACACCCCAGGGGAGAACCCGAAAATCCACATTTTTGCCATTAGGATCACAAATGAGAGAATAAAGCTTACAACATTCTTAACCATTTCTTACATCACTTTTAATACATCATCAGATTATAATATTTATTATTATAACAGCGGAATGTAATCATATTATCAGAGTTAGGAACAATTTAATTTAACAACGAAATATAAACATGTTATCAGAATTACAGCGGAAATAAATATCTATACATGACATGATGAAGCATTGATAAATAACTAGGACAACATATTATAAAACTTTCTTTTATAAAAACATTTAGTAAGAGTTATAAATAAAAACTATGATCTCAGCGTAAAGGAATCCTCGCTAAGCCCACCAGGAGGTATCCACACACAAGGGTCAGCTCTAGCATCCACCTGTCACCTGCAACAGGGGGAATAAAACCCTGAGTACTCAATTGTACTCAGCAAAACTTACCCGACAGGAGAAAAGAAAAAGACTCCAAGGATATGCAAGGCTATCTGGCTTGTGGGCTTATTACATTTGTAGAAAGCATTACTAAGTGTGCGTCCTTATATTTGATTTTTTTAATAGCCGCATTGGTTCATTAACTAACCATTCTATATAAGCATCTGTACTACTTTCAAGCAGGTGGTGAGCAATCAGAGTTCCTTTTCCCATTCCATCTTTCATTTTTCAGTTCTTACTACGATGCTTAAAGTCAAGACAAGTCGTACCGACTCGGCGGCGATTCGCGAACCAATGTGTCTAGCTGGGTGCCCCGAAAACACACGCCCCGCTTGTACCCAAGGTACAAGCAGGACCAACCCATCACCCTCCTATCCTGGGTGTTTAGGTCCCCGTCCAAACTGGGACTCCAAGCCCCCGCTCCTGAGTCCCGGACTCAGGGCGGTGCAAGGACCTCCTCCATCGAAAAGAAACCCTGACAGTCAGTCCAGAAAGAGCCGGATCCACGACAAGAGAGCAGCAAGTCTTCCAAGAGCCCATACCCAAGTATGTGCTCGGGACAATAGATCTACAACTTGCCTAGCGTCCAATGCAACGGCCGATCCTTAACCGACCAAACAGGGAAAACAGTGTAACCAAGTTATGCCCCGCATCTACGGCGACACAACCTCTTACACCCACCAATACCCAAACCATATCCCTGCCCGGTCACCATTTTCCTTTCCACCATTTATATTTTTCAAGTGATAATAATACAGTAATATATTTCCTATCTCTCACGAGTGACAGGCAATCACTCGACTTCTACCGGAGTCCTGTAGCATAGCATTCTACACGATCCTGTCATACTAGTAAGACTCATAGGATAAAGATATATATGCAAGTGGGTTTCATTCAACTCCTTAAAACTTAATGCACAAATATAATTTAAACTATAGAAAAGTAGGGGTTATGCACCGGGGCTTGCCAGGGTAAGATACAACCAAAAGTTAGTATTTGCATCTTCAGATCATCCACCATCAACTGAATAGAAATCCCATTGCATCAGCTCCTAGAGAGAATACCATTACACCATCTTTGGATTCCCAATCATCCTTCAATTGATCCGTTGATCCATCATCGTACCTATATGATATGCATTGATGCAAATGCATAGATGTAAATAATCAACGACAGTCGGAATGCTTAGAAATCCGATCACGCCTCACAAGCTAACGAGATAGCTCTAACGATGGTCTACATATCCATGTTGTCGAATAAGGCGTTACTTCCCAACAACTATTTTAGTTATATAAACCCAAGTTGTTTCTTTATTCCATTCTATCAATTTAATCTTTATTTGGAATAGGGCATCATTATCTATTTAACAAACTAATTATTCTAGAGCTACAAAAATTACAGTGAGTACCTAATATTGCTAGGAGCCTACTGTACAAATTTCAGATTCAACAATATTACCAATTTATCATGGAAATTCCTACGAGTTTATGTTTTACAAAATTGCGCACCTTAAATTAATTATATAGCTTCCAAGAATATTATCACACTATGTGAACAAACCATACTAACAGGTAGATCATGATTTTAGGAGACTAACAAAACTGGTTTTATAATTTTTGGATCCCTATACTCTTTTATATTGATTTTACAATTTAAACTAGAAATCAATTTTAGAAAAGCATTTCACAAAAGGAAGGGCCGGCGGCCACTAACTGGCCCAGCAGCGCGGCGTGGCCCACAGGGCCGGCAATTGAAACATCCTCAATTTTCCACGAAGGGAAAATCCACAGTATGAATTATAATATGATGAAACCAATAGTTGATTTCATCATATTATCATATATCAGTCGATATCACAGTCATACATCGTAAGCTTACAGGAATACAAGATATTACATCACTGGGGAACACACCTATTACAGAGTTAATCTAGCGGAAAACTATTGAGTGAAGGCTTCTCCTTCACGGGTCGTCATCAGAGTTGGCGTAGTGCAGCGTAGATTCCATCTCCGAACCAAACTTGAGCGTAGGCACGAGACCTCCTATTCCTTCTATAGTCAGCATCTCTGAGAAGCAGGAAATCTGCACACCGCCAGATGTGTGCAGGCCATGGTCAGCACCGATGAGCTTTAGTGGAAAAGATAAAACAAGAGGATCTGGCGATCCTAACATTTGGCTATGGTTTGCATCCTTAGCGCATGAGAAGTAAGTAACAGTAGTAATGTAATAGTAATGTCCAGTTTTTAACACATTCACAGCCACACATCCACATCCATCCATAACCATCCACCAACCCATCCCAACCATAACCACCTCCACACCACCACACCTTATCTCACCTCACACACTCAGGTCGACAGGCCAACTCCCTCTCGGCCTTGTCTCAACGGTCCGCAGCCCCCAAGGCTCACGACCAGAAAATACCCCAAACCCTGGAGGGAGAATAGAAGGACTCAACTCCTATCTAGTTTAAGCGAAACCCAGGAAAGGTCCATAGCCGACAAGTCAGCATATGTATCGATCGATCAACCATACACTCTATAGAGGTTTTACATACCCACAAGATTAGCCATCCTTGGAGTCTAGAATCTCCTAGGCAGAATTCTGATCGCTTGCTAGCCTAGAACGATGCCACCATACCTCTCAGCCCTGGAACATCCCAAGTCTAATCTGGGATGGCTGATACTGTGAGTCGTAGACAGAGTCGGGGCCCACCGGATGTCAAGAGCCGGTCCACAAGGCCTCCTGAAGTCTCGGAAGGGTGTGGGGGAAAAACCGCGCACCTCGTACCTCCTTGCACACGTTCGCCTAGCAGTAGTGGCATCGCTCTACCAAGTAGTCCGACCGTCCCACACCATATAGGGCGAGTGGGATGTAAAGGATTCCCGGTGAATCTGAGTACTAGTAAGTCCTTAGGGGTGACCAAGCCAGAATGTCTTCATCGGGGTTTCCATTTTACGTGCCACCACAGCACCTCTACCCCGGGCTCCACCTCTCCGAGGTTCACACCCAAGGCCACCTCCAATTACCATTTACCCACCACAGGTATTCCACATCCAAGTGCCCAGGTAGCACCACATGGCAAGACTCGCCCCAGGCTCGTCGTTATTCCAGCTCGGTCGACACAACCCTCACTCTCCACGCACCCAAGACACTCGCAGCATGCTCACACACCACCAAGTCCGGCACCCATAGCCAAACCATTCCCAGGGGGTTCACCACCAGCATCACATCCCTGATATAATGCGAAGTGGAGTTAATAATAAGTATAGTGGTGTAAAATGCAAGCAAGCAGGCAAGTAAGCATATATAAGTGAGCGAATGCGCAAAGCAGGGTGAAGTGGTAGAGTGGGTTGCATCAGGGTAATAATGGCTTAGGTAGTAGCATGCATCAAAGTACAAGCAAAGGAATAATTATAAAGCGCTAGCAGTTCTAAATATTATGCAATGTCTAATAGGATTCTCTAAAAGAGGGTGCTGCCATGACACCTGCGTTGTAGAGGTAGTAGTGGTTCAATTCTCCATTTGTTGGTGTTCCATTAGCGGGGTTACCTCCTCCTGCGTTGGCTCCTTTCCGCAGTCCTTGTCGTCGTCCATGTTCTCTTGGTCCGATTGTCAGCTACTCCGCGAAGCAACACGCAAGGCAAGAGAGCACTCAACACTCGAAAAGACGACAAGACGCAGGAAAATCCAGTAACACTAGTGAGGTAATAAGAGATACACAGCTTAGCCCTCTCGGTGGTTGTCCGATTTC
Organism: Miscanthus lutarioriparius; assembly: GCA_904845875.1. Lineage (NCBI taxonomy): Eukaryota > Viridiplantae > Streptophyta > Magnoliopsida > Poales > Poaceae > Miscanthus > Miscanthus lutarioriparius. The sequence continues at coordinate 21,898 of CAJGYO010000764.1, read as the reverse complement.
CTCGGGCCAAAGAGACATGAGTGGTGGTTTGCTATGCATAAGCTTTAAGTCTTGGCCAAGCCAGTATGGCTTTAGGATAGATGGTTTAAGCCAAAACTTATCCATAGCAACACCATGGCTCACGATCTTTCGATCCGGTGTCATTGAATTGACGGGGATTGGAAGTCGGGCCTCAAGAAAGAAGGACGACGGGATTCGACTCTTGTAGCCTTTTCCTGCAAGTCACAATTAGACGCGAGATGCAAACAAGAACAAATAACACTATTGTGACTTGGCTCCAACGTACTTCGGCTCGCCCGCTATGGTAGGAAGCGGTAGCGCAAAGAGATTATACATCAATGTTTCCCCTCGATCCACACGACACAATAACGTCGGGAGCCGAGAGGAGAGTCGCTCAATCACGACAAGAGATGCGGGGCTTAGCTAGGCACATCCATGTCATGTTCTCAGACACATCTTCAGAAAAGATGGTTTTAGACGGTCGATCGGGTCGACACGCATGGGTCCGAGGTACGACTTAGACCTTAGCTTTGCTAACGAAAGGGAATAGTCTGGTCTTTGATCCAATCGTCACGGGCAAGACGGGATCGAACAGAGCGGCTATCGGGGCAATAAGAGCAAGAACAACCAAGAGCAAGGTCTACTTCTAATGCACACGCCACGACAAAGACGGGGCATCGGAAGGAGCGACACTCAAGAACACCAAGTGCATAAGCCACTCATAGGGTACCCGACCTGGGTGCACTGGCACTGAGATATCTCTCGGATTCGAAATGGTGGGGTTGTCACCGCGAGAATCAGAGAAACATGATGGTCAATCGTGGTACAAGCATACAAGGGCTTGAGCATGAAGAAGTAACTAAAAGCGAAAGAGAGGCATAGCTCCATGGTCATGGCGAGGTGAACTCGCGGCCACAAGCTTATGCCAATGAGTTGGCATCCATCGTTCCACGATTGTTTACTTCCAGGTTACCTCCCATAGAACTTGGTCATGGAAGGCTCAAGGCGTGCGGGTGATATCCGCATCGATGTTAGTATCAACATCGAATTCATCACGACCATGTTCTAGGGCCGAAGGCAGGAGCTAACACTCGTGGTACTATGAAGTCAACTAAAAAGCGAGGGGTCGGGTTACACTCGGCATCATGATCATGGCGAGACAGATCCCGCGATCGTAACGTCCGAACGAGGTACGATCTCTCAGCCAGCTCGAAGGCTCGGCACACAGGCAACAACACCAACAACCAGCAATAAGAACCAAACATGACCGAAAGACGCAACGACTCGACATGATTGTGGAGTAGCACTTTCCATAGCTGGGAGATGAAGGGTCCTGTAGGACAGGCATAAACAGATTGGCCGTGAGATTGAGGTCCGACAAGGTAGATGTGCATACACGGGAAGATAATAGACGGGGCTTTCCATGGTCTCGATAAGTCATACGACTAGGGTTCATGGTCCAGAGGGTACGACTTGCGGTAGACGGGGTCACGATGGTCTCGGCAAGCGAGGCCATGTGGTCTCGGCAACGGAGGTCTCGGCAACGGCGGTCTCGGCAACGGTAGTCTCGGCAATAGTGGTCTCAGCAACGGTGGTCTCAGTCACATGGCTCAGCATAGGCCTACCTATGGGCGCGCAAACGGTGGAGGCGATGTGGTTTCGAGGCTCGTGTGACAGCGTGCGAAGGCATGGCCGTGCGTCTCCACATGCTAGTGCGCGTGCACAAGTCCACAGATCATGGCGGGTGTCCACAAATGGCGGGGGCGAAGCAAGTCCGGTCTCTAGGGACGGTGTGCGGGCGTGAGTCTGTGCGATAGCTATTAGTCACAAACACGGTGGCAAGGTTAGAGACCACGATGGTGTAGGAAACAGTTAAAAAGAGGGTGGTGTCGGACTCGTCACGGCATCGCACCATGGTCCATGGCAGTGGGTGGCTGCGGTAGCAAGGCAGAGGACGTGCCGGTGCGGAACAAGGCCACGGTGGTGTTCTGATGACGACTTCAGCCATGGGCATGGTGGTGGCTTGTGCTGGTCTCAGGCTTCACTTCTCTACTTGGTAGAACAGGGAACTGGAGATGAACGCCTCTGTGTTCCTGGCGCAACCGCGCGCGTGCACGAGACGGCGAGTCCGACGACCGGTGGTGTCGCTGGTGACGACACGCGTCTTGCACCAGTGGCTTGCTGGAGCTCGGCGAGATCAAGTTTGGGTCTTGGGTCGGTGGTCAGGGTTGCGAGTGCGACAGCGGAACCAAAAGCCATGGGGGTGCAGGGGCCCGGTGATATGGCATCCGCGTACAGGTGCTATTGGACGTGCGTGCACGACGGCGGCTAGGAGGCTCTGGGCTCGTGCGGGTACAAGGAGTGTGGCATCCACGACGTTCTACGGCTGGCGGCTAAGGGTTGCAGGCGATAGCCATGACCATGAGGGCGAGGCCTTGGGTCGACTAAGGCAAAGAACGCCTATGCGTGCCTGTGTCCAGGCCAAGGTCAGGGCTGTGAGCGCGACGGAGGGATCGGAGGCCCGATGGCGGTGTGGGGATGTCGCGGTGCTGTAGCTGGTACCACGTCGTGGCATCGTGTAGGGTCACGACGAGGTCTGCCGGCGGCGTGACGCCGAGGCAAAGTGGAGCCTTGCCCGGTGAAGGCAGGGGTTGTACGGGCCTTGGGAAGGTAGGGGCCGGCTGCTACCGTGCTATGCGTGTGCGGTGGGCTGGCAACGACGAGCATGACCGGCCAGTGCTCGCATCCATGCCTTCGCGAGCTGTGTTCGTGCGATGGCTAGGCGAAGCGGAAGCTGCGGCGTGTGCGGAGGCGCCGGGTCATGGGCGTGTGCAAGGCTATGCCTTGGCTGTGCGGGCGGTGAGAAAAGCACGGTGTAGTGACGCTAAGGTCGTGCGGCGACCGTGGGTGGCTACCGGCGTGGATGCGCTGTGCGTGTATAGCCCTGGTGGTGTGTGGCTGTGCCTATGTAGGTGCGTCAGTCCGTGGCCGGGGCAATCTCGCCCTCGTGCCGTAGCTCGATCGGCACGCAGGGCATAGGGCATCGTGGATACGTGGTGACCGGCTGCGTTCCCGGGCGCCATTGACCCAGCAAGGCAAGGCCATGGCCGTGTTCGTGAGTGCGCATGTGTGTCCTGGAGTGGGGTAGCACCGAAGTCAAGCCGGCATCGAAGGCTGGGACAGGGTCGGGGCTTGGCGTGGTCGCGGCCGTGGACGAGGCGGTGCTCCGGCGGTGCACAGGCAGACATGGTCAGCGGCTCGAAGGCCGGTCAGGTAGGCGACTAGGCATCAGACAAGGGCGGGGTCTGGGGAAGGCTCACCGGTGGATGTGGTCGAGGACGTAGTCGTGGACGCGCCGTTGTCGTGGTTGATGCAGTTCGGCAGGGGCGTCGACGTGCGCTTGCGGTCGCTGCGACGCAGGTCAGCAGGCCGGTGTCGCGAGGCGGTACTGCAGCGCTTCCGGTGCTCGGCTCGTCGTGGGTGGTGCTCCAGCGTGGCGGTCGCGGTTGTGCAACGAGGAAGGGCCCCTAGACGGCGAAGACTTGGTGACACAGCGGTGTGCGTCGGCGTTCGCCGTCCACATGGTCGAGGTCGTGGCGAGGACGGGCGGCGTCGCGTGCTGGCGTGGATGCGATGAGCGCGGCGACTGCAGACGCATGACGCATGTGCACGGCGCAAGGGCGCAGCGTCGCGTGCTGGTGGCTACGCGGGCTCGAGGTGGAGGGCACCGGTGTGACCTCGGTGGTGCAGCTGCGCGGACATCGCGAACGCAGCGAAGGTCGAGCTCGGCGCCTGGCCGGGGACGACGACGTCGTAAGGCGGACCACGAGCTCGTGGCGGTCTTGGCGATGACGTGCTCGGAGTGGTGCGGCTCGGTCGTGACACTACAGAGGATGAGCTCAGCGCTGTCGACCGCGGCTGGGAAGTGGTGGGCAGCACCACGGGTGCCGGTGGTGTGGCCATGGTGGTCGGGCGTGGCTCGTCATGGCGGAGAGGAAGAGGAGCATGGGGGCGGCAACGCTGGGATTTGGAGAGGGTGCCGGCTGCTTCGGTGTTTATAGGGCGAGCGGCTTAGGGCTTCCGGGGCTCAAATCCATCTCTCGGCGTCCGCGTCAGGAGGGACACGCGGGCGCAAATCGAGAGCGGAGCAGTGAGGCACGGTTGAGGGGGCGTCATGCGTGCTGTCGTCGCGGTGGTTCTACCTTCGCGGGCGGCGGCGACTAGGAGTGGCTGCTCCCCCCTAGGGTTGGTAGGGGCGCTTGTTCTTTGGCTAGGCTAGGCCAGTAGCTTGTTTGGGCACGGTTGGCGGCACCAGTTGGGCCAAGGTCAAGTGGGGGTGGGCGAAAGGAGGCGTGATGAAGCTGGGTCAAGCGGGCGGTCGGGTGGGCTCACTGGCACCGGCCGGGCCAAGGGAAAGGGACGGTGGGCTTTGGAGGAATAAAAGGGAAAATGATTTTTCCTTTTATTGATTCAAGGAATTTGAAATGAATTTTAAAGAGAGATCACGTGGAATATAAAGAGAAGTGAATTCCAAGGGGAGTTCAAAATAATCAGAGAGGTGTGATTTTACTGATTTAGGATCAATTGAGTTCAAAGAAATGTGACGGGGATTTATGAGATGTTCCAAAAGGAAATTAAGAGGGGTTGCTACGGATTTGTGCACTCCAACACAAAACACTAAACCAACAAAAGATCTTCGGCAAACTCCTACAAGTAATTCTATATGTATGCAACAATTTATTTATAAATTGTTCTTAGTTCGACCTAGCATCTACATGCTTCACATATTGCAGGAAAATTTTTAAAAAGTTCATATTTTTGGCTTCTCCAAAAACCCAGGTTGTTACAGCAGTGGCCCAGCCAGGCGGCACGACGCCGGCCCAGGCGGGCGAACACAGCCCCACGCGGCGCGGTGGCGGCCTATTTTGCAAAAATGCCCCGACGTTAACCTCTATTCGAAGCGAGATCCATAGGCACTATTAAACGAGTCACGTATTTCGCAATAACAACCATGTACAATATTTTCCTTGGATTCTTACCCTTCTCCCCTTCCTCAAAATAGAGGAGGCACGGGACGGACGTGGAGAGGGCGCTACGGTGCGCGGTGATGGAGGTGAAACGGCACGGGCTCGGGCGCTCATGGCAGCAGGCGATGGGGGCGGTCGTGGAGGCAGAGGAGGCACTAGAGAGGTATGATGTCGTGGGTCACACGCACGCGGTGGGGAAGACAGCGTGGGGCAGCGGCGGACCATGGTGCGGCCGGACGCTGCGGCACGGACGCCAAGGAACCGCGGGTCCAGCGCGGGACAGGGGCGCGGGCGCTCGCGCAGAGCAAGGAACCGGCGATGGAAACTGAGGCGCAGGAGCTAGGGAAGGAAGTCGCGCTCGGGCTTGGCAGGCGGAGCTGTGGAGGCGGACACGCCGGCTGCGACAGCACCTGCCAGGCGGGCGACGGCAAGGGAGCTCCTATAGCGGCGGCGCACGTACGTGAGGAGGAAGGCGCGGACCGACGATGGCGGCGCGGCATGACGATGTCTCGCGCACGGGGAAGGAAGAGGAAGGGCAGCTCGGGGAAGCTACTGGCCAAGGTGACGCGGCTGCTGCGGTTGCGGCCCAGCAGTTTGCTCGGCCGGGCGGTGTCGACGCGAGACAAGCAGAGGGAGCGGGGAGCACCGATGGTGTGTGGTCCAGCGTGGGACCAAGGAAGTCCGCGCGCGCTCATGATGGAAAAGGAGAGGCGATGTATGAGCGGCGCGGCACGGTAGGCGCCGTGGGTTCTGACCACGGAGGCTCGGTGAGGAGGAGCAGCGCCACAGCGTTAGCATGGCGCGCGCCGGCTCAGCAGAAGTAAGTAGAGGGGGGAAGTCGAGCGTGGGCGCCGTCGAGCTACGACACACAGAGGAAAAAGAGAGGAGGAGGCAGGACTGACTCGGCCTAACTCTGCCATGGCACGACGTGAATGAATAGACAGCAGACGTGCAGGCGTAGACACTTCAGTGGCACGGCTCAGACAGAGGCAGACAACGTTGCAGCGGTGTAGGGCTAGAACACGACGCGAGCGAGTGAACTGGACTAGCTGGGCGATGATATTTACATAGCTCGGCCATCAATGGTCGCGTATGCATTAAAGGTCCATGGCGTTCGCACGATACAGCTTAAAGAAAACATGCCACGACGTTCCGTGACGATACGGCTCAGCTTTGGCTGCGTGTGGATGGCGACCGCGGAGCCCGCCACGCAAAAACCAACGTACGAGGCAACACGAGGAAAGCAGCGGCCTCACGACAAGGTCATTAGGGACAACAGACACAGTGGCTACAACTTCGGCAAGGCCCACGCATGCGAGGTCGCAAGGAAGCAAACGCACATGACCGACTGCGCTCGTCCAAGAAGAGATACACAGAGACAGGCAATCAGAGAAACGGAGACAAGCAAGGCATTGATGGTGCCGTAGCGATGATGCGACGAAATGGGTAGTCGAACGGTGACATTTAGCGGGGCGTGGACACGATAGGGCCAGGCAAATGGACACGCCGTGGTGCAGGGACATGACGGTAATAAATGCCAATCAACGAGTACGTTGTACGTCAGGAAAAATAAACGAAGCTGCTGCGCTCTCTCTCTCATCCGTTCGTGCTTATCAAAATAAACCCGTGAGTATATATATATATATCGTTCTATTTATTAAGAGACTTTATTTTATTTATAAAAGTTGCTTTTCATACTTAATCTAACAGAACAAATTATTCGCTAGAATCGTCGTTCGACATTCCTAAATATCTTTACGCACTGAGTAATTTAACTTAGGCATTGATTCGAGTCCACGAAACTAAGTCACACAGGATTCACTCATCATGTCGAGTACGTTTTAAATAAAAAATCCGAGAAACTCGTTTCGTAAATTTTTACTTAGGCCTAAATCATGGCACTAAACAAGCTCGTAACACCAGGGGTGTTACATGCATGAACAAGAAGTCACAAGCTAATGTATCCTCCATTAAGCTTGATTCTTTCTATGTGCTTACCAAAGGTGCAAATGGTGTCAAGGCTAAGTTTATTGGTAAACCATGGATGGGCTCAAATAAGAAAGACATTTGGGTGCCAAAGAGCTTAGTCACTAACCTTCAAGGGCCCAAGCAAGTTTGTGTACATAAAAAGAATTGTTCTTCTTTTGTAGGTCAATTACAAAGCCAGAGGAAGACATTGGGTTCTTGATAGTGGGTGCACTCAACACATGACTGGTGATGCAAGAATGTTCAACTCAATCAACACCAATGGCAATGATGGTTATGATAGTATCACATTTGGTGACAATGGCAAAGGCAAGGTCAAAGGGCTTGGTAAGATTGCAATATCCAATGACATGAGCATTTCCAATGTGTTGCTAGTAGAGAGCTTGAACTTCAATTTGCTATCCATGGCTCAATTATGTGATCTTGGATTCAAATGCATATTTGGGGTAGATAATATAGAGATCATAAGTGTAGATGGCTCAAATTTGATCTTCAAAGGGTTTAGATATGAGAATCTATACTTGGTTGATTTCAATGCTAGTGAAGCTAAATTATTTACATGTTTGTTCACTAAGTCTAGCATGGGTTGGTTATGGCATAGAAGGCTTGGTCATGTTGGAATAAAACAATTGAATAGATTGGTTAAGCATGACTTGGTTAGAGGCTTGAAAGATGTTGTGTTTAAGAAGGATAAGCTTTGTAGCTCTTGTCAAGCCGGCAAACAAGTTGGAAACACCCATCCTAAGAAAAGCATGATGAGCACTAGTAAAGCATTTGAGTTATTGCACATGTACTTGTTTGGTCCAACACAATACACTAGCATTGGTGGTAACAAATATGGCTTTGTGATAGTGGATGATTATACTAGATACACATGGGTATTCTTTCTAGTGGACAAAAGTGATATGTTTGCAACATTCAAATCATTTGTCAAGGGCATTCACAATGAGTTTGAAACAACCATCAAGAGAGTTAGAAGTGACAATGGTAGTGAGTTCAAGAACACTAGAATTAATGAGTTGTGTGATGAATTTGGAATTAGACATCAATTCTCGGTCAAGTACACTCTACAATCAAATAGTCTTGTTGAGAAGAAGAATAGAACACTCATTGATATGGCAAGATCTATGCTTAGTGAGTACAATGTGAGTCAATCTTTTTGGGCCGAAGCTATCAACATGGCTTGCTATTGTAGCAACCGCTTCTATTATCACCCATTGAAAGAGAAGACACCATATGAACTCTTGAATGGAAGAAAGCTCAACATTGCATATTTTCGGGTTTTTGGTTGCAAATGCTATATCTTGAAGGAAGGCACTAGATTGGGCAAGTTTAAAAAGAAATGCGATGAAGGATTACTACTTGGTTATTCCACTACAAGCAAAGCATATAGAGTTTGGAATTTGGATAGTGGCACTCTTGAGGAAGTTCATGATGTTGAATTTGATAAAACCAAGGGTTCACAAGAATAGAATGAAAACTTGGAAGATGTTATAGGCATTCAACTTTCAAATGCCATGAATAACATGGATGTTGGTGAATTGAGGCCTAGGCAAGTGAATGATGATGAAGATGATCAAGTGCAAGTGCTCTCCAATTCAAATGTGCAAGATGGTACAAATCAAGCTATTACAAGTGGTTCTCATGACAATGAACAAAATCAAGTAGCTAGTACATCATCTCAACCCAATGATCAAGCAAGTGCAAGCAATCAAGTTCCAATACTCCAACCAATAAATATTGCAAGAGATCATCCATTGGATATTATAATTGAAGATATTTCTAGAGGTGTACAAACAAGATCAAGATTGACTTTATTTTGTGAGCATTTTTTATTTGTGTCATCCATCGAACTAAAGAAGATAGATGAAGCATTGAAGGATGTTGATTGAGTAAATGCTATTCATGAAGAGTTAAATAACTTCACAAGAAATCAAGTATGGGAATTAGTAGAGAGACCAAAGGGACACAATGTGATTGAAACCAAATAGGTCTTTAGAAACAAGCAAGATCAAGATGGGATAGTGGTAAGGAACAAAGCAAGATTGGTAGCACAAGGCTATACACAAGTTAAAGGTCTTAACTTTAGAGAAACATATGCCCCGGTTGCCAGATTGGAAGCAATTAGAATCTTATTAGCCTATGCTTGTGCCCACAATATCAAACTCTATCAAATGGATATCAAGAGTGCATTTTCAATGGTTACATCAATGAAGTATATATTGAGCAACCTCCCGGTTTTAAAGATGACAAGAAGCCTAACCATGTGTACAAGTTGAAGAAGGCATTGTATGGCTTGAAGCAAGCACCTAGAGCATGGTATGGGAGATTGATGGACTTCCTACTCTCTAAAGGGTTCATGATGGGCAAGGTTGACACCACTCTTTTCATCAAGAAGATTGGAAAAGATTTATTTGTATTGCAAATCTATGTTGATGACATCATATTTGAATCAACCAATTAAGATTTTTGTGAAGAATTTGGAATGATGATGGCTAATGAGTTTGAGATGTCCATGATTGGAGAGTTAAGTTACTTCCTTGGTCTTCAAATCAAGCAATTGAAGAATCATACATTTGTGAGTCAAGGCAAGTATATCAAGGACATGATCAAGAAGTTTGGCATGAGTATAGCAAAGTCATTAGCACGCCAATGGGAACAAATGGTAACTTGGATAGTGATGCAAGTGGCAACATGGTGCATCAAAAATTGTATCGGTCTATGATTGGACGCCTACTCTATGTGACCGCATCAAGACCGGATGTCATGTTTAGTGTATGCATGTATGCAAGATTTCAAGCCTCACCAAGAGAAAATCATTTGAAGGCCACAAAGAGAATATTGAGGTACTTAAAGCATACACAAAATGTTGGTTTGTGGTATCCCAAAGGAGCAAAGTTTGAGCTAGTTGGTTACTCTGACTCGGATTATGCGGGATGCAAGGTTGAAAGGAAGAGCACATCGGGTACATATCAATTGTTGGGAAGATCACTTGTTTCATGGTCATCAAAGAAGTAAAATAGTGTTGCATTATCAACCGCCGAAGCCGAATACATACCCACTGGTAGTTGTTGTGCACAAATACTTTGGATGAAGGCCATGTTGAGTGATTTTGGAATCAAGTTCAAGAAAGTGCCATTGCTATGTGACAATGAGAGTGCAATCAAGTTGGCCAACAATACGGTTCAACATGCAAGAACAAAGCACATTGATGTCCGCCACCATTTCATAAGAGATCACCAACAAAAAAGGGACTTTTGTATTGAAAGTGTAGGCACCGAAGATCAACTTGCTGATATATTCACCAAGCCATTGGATGAGAAATTTTTTTGCAAACTAAGAAATGAGTTGAACATATTGGATTTCTCAAATATGTGTTAATGCACCCCACTCATATGACATGCCTCTCCTTCGAGCAAACCAAGGTAAAAGTTGATTGGCATGGCATACATCCTTGCTAAGGACTTGTTTAGTGCATCTAGACATCTTTCATATTTAATAGGCTCATTAATGAAAATCAAATGAATTTGATGATTATATGGTACCACTATTGCTTCTATACTTGACTTGATCTAGTGGTTGCATATGACATGTTTGTGGGATTGTAAACCTAGTGTTTGATCTAGAAAATGAGTTGTAAGTGTTTAACTCAACATGGTACAAGATAACCCTTATTTGGAGGTGTGAAGAAGCTTGTCCTTAGATCAAACCGAGTTAAATATCTTTGGTAAATGATCTAGATTGGATTAAATTTTGGGAAAATGATCCTCACCCCATTGATTGACATTGATAATCTCAACCTATCTACATTTTGAGCCTTTGTGGTCATTGATGACAAAGGGTGAGAAATAGTGTACAAAGGTAGTGAAAAGACAACAAAGGGAGAGAGAAATAAAGATATAAGTGATAGGGGGAGAATTTTACTTAGGGGAGAGATATGACAAAGAAAAGGGATCAATTAAAATTTTGAGCACACAAGTAGGAGGAGCAAGCTCACGAACTTGTATGGTGCATTTGAATGCGCATTTCATATGGTTGCCTGTAATGGCACAAGTTTTAAATTTCAATATACATGCTTGTGTGGTGTATGCTAGTTGTAGGTTTGAATGATGAAATGAAAAAACTAGCTTTCATAGGTTATCTAGTGATTTCATTTACAAGTGGTATAGAGCTAACCATGATGCTAAGGATGGTATATTGGTGCACTCCGATTGGTATCACGCTTTAAAGGTCCATCTTTTATACCTTAGCATCATTTGGTAGACATTGTCTCCTATATTTTCTATCTAAGCATATGTGCAAGCTTCAATCTAAACTCTTAGCACATATGTAGGGGGAGCAATTGCTACCATATGGAGTTCATGAAACTTGTTTATATCCTTTTACATATAGTAAATATGCTTGGACAAGCAACATGGATTCAATTGAATTTCAATTCATATCTTTGTGAAAGGGTTGTCATCAATTATCAAAAAGAGAGAAATTGAAAGCACTAGTTTAGTTTTGGTGAATTGATGAAACCCTAAGTGCTAACCTAGTTTATCAAGTGATCATGAGATAGGTAGCACATTCCAAGTGGTGAAGCAAATGAAGATCATAACATGATGATGGCGATGCCATGGTGATGATCAAGTGCTTGGACTTGAAAAGAAGAAAGAGAAAACAAAAGGCTCAATGCAAAGGTATAAGTTGTAGGAGCCATTTTGTTTCTGTGATCAAGACACTTAGCGAGTGTGATCACATTTAGGTTTGATAGCCCTAATATTAAGAGGGGTGAAACTCGTATCGAAATGCAGTTATCAAAGTGCCACTAGATGCTCTAACTCATTGCATATGCATTTAGGATCTAGTGGAGTGCTAACACCATTGAAAATGTTTGTGAAAATATGCTAACACACATGTGCACAAGGTGATACACTTGGTGGTTGGCACATTTGAGCAAGGGTAAGAAGCTTCACTAGCGGAGTGTCCGCCCGTAGAGTGCGGACAGTCCGATGGTGCCACTGGAGCACTATATAGAAAAGATAGGGTTTCACAGAGCATAACGGACGTATCCGGTGGCTTAACCCAGGTGAACGGAGGTCACTGTAAGTGACCGGACACTGGTCTCGTTAGGACCGGTGCGTCCGGTCATTGGTAGCAGTGAGCGTGCGGTTTCGGTCTCATGACCGGATGCTGGCGCGAGAAATGACCAGACGCTCAGGGCATAAGTCCGGTCAGTATGATGACATATGCAGCGCACAGGGGAGACATTGAGTGATTGGATGCTGGGTGAGTCTGGTCGGGCATGACCGAACGTGTCCGGCCATGATTTTTCGCTTCTGGTACCTTACTAGAAACGACCGGACGCTGGTGTTGGTGAGTCCGGTCACTTTGAGCAGCACGTCCGGTCACTACTTAAATGTACTGATGACCGTTGAGATCGGGCGATCAACGGTTGAAGCTGATGACACGTGGCAAGCATCGGGCGACCGAACGCTGGGGCCCTGCGTCCAGTCGATATGACCGGAGCGTCCGGTCACCCCGTGCAGTGCCCAATGAAGGTGTACAACGGCTCTATTTCGTGGGGGCTTCTATTTAAGCCCCATGGCTGGCTCTAGCTCATACCCTTGGCCATTTGCATTGACATAGCAACCTTGTGAGCTTAGCCAAAGCCCTCCCACTCATCTTCATCATTGATTCATCATCTTTGTGAGATTGGAAGAGAATCCAAGTGCATTGCTTGAGTGTTTGCATCTAGAGGCACTTGGTGTTCGTGTTTTGCTGTGGGATTTGCTTGTTACTCTTGGTGGTTGCCGCCACCTAAATGGCTTGGAGCAGCGAGGATTGTCGAGCGGAGGTTGGTGATTGTCTTCGGCTCCCATCGTGGTGATTGTGACGGGTTCTTGACCTTTCCCCAGTGGAGAGCCAAAAGGTACTCTAGTGAATTGCTCGTGGCTTATGTGATCATCATCTTGTGTTGGTTGTGCGGTACTCTATTGAGGGTTTGGCGTGTGATGCCAATTAGCACGTGAACCTCCAAGTGAGTGAATCGCCACAACGAGGACTAGCTTGCCGGCAAGCAAGTGAACATCGGTAAAAAATTATTGTGTCATCATTTGATTCCGTGGTGATTGGTCTTCATTGGTATTCATTCTTGTGATTGATTGGCTCCCTCCTTGACACGGCGGTATAACCATCTTGCTCACTCTCTCTACATTACCGCAAACTAGTTGTCAAGCTCTTTAGTGTAGCTAGTTGTGAGAGCTTATTTGTTTGGTTAGTGTGACTCTTTAGTTAGCCTTTGAGAGCACACTAACTTAGTGTAGTGATATAGTTATTGTGTGGATAGAAACTACATAAACTGGAATTGTGGTAGGTGGCTTGCATTTTTAGTAGGCTAGCGCAACACTAAGCCGCCTCTCATAATTGTCTAACCGATTTGTTAAGTGTTGTTGTAGAAATTTTAAATAGGCTATTCACCCCTCTAGCCATTAGGACCTTTCACTCCTACCTACTCCAAGTTTGGTGTTGGGAACGATGGCCTGTTGGGAGGCCCCTTTAATTGGTTTATCGGTAAGTACTTCGGTTCACTATATATTCTTGGCGATTATATATGATGAAATTATTAATGGCTAATTCATTATCGTGTTCAATGCAGCAATGGAACGGGCAGGATACACTCCCTACAGCTCTGTATATCTGGACGAAAGTAGAGTTAGTTAGAGGGAATGCGAGGCGCAAGTACAGGGAGTACACGGACGGTCTCGACGTTCAGACACAGCACCAGGTTACGCTCTCTTTACTATCATACATGTGTCTTGTTTGATGTACACTATATCACAACCTAACTTAATTACGAAATGTTCAGGTGCATTGGTGTCCTTGGGATGCTCCGGAGCTTGAGTACTATCTGAGTCCTATCACTAGGGATGAGTCAGACGAGTATCGCTGCAACGTCCCTCTTATTTTCTTCCACGTGGTCGAGATTCACTTGCCTATCAGGGTTTGCAGACAGTTTGGAAGAATGACAGGCTACCCACCACCGCTTTACTCCACCAACCAAGAATTGCACGGGTGCGTTATCGATTAATAACAAAGCTATAATGCAGAGGTGCGTGTGGTACAACTAACATCGTTTTGTTGCAGGGATGACCATAGGAAGAGGTACAAGACCAAGGATTGGCGCGTGACACAGAACGCGTACATCCACTTGTGGCGGAACAGGGAATGACAGCCGGTCCATGCGGGTCCCCCACACGACCAGCACACCTTCGACGAGTACCTGTGGTGGCTTCACAGGTCTATGAGGACACATATCAAGCCCCCGTACACTGAGGAGGCGATTGACGAGGACTCAGAGGAAGATGTGATCGAAGATATGTACGACGTTGCCACTAGGGACGACACACAACTACAGAGAGCCCCGCTTCAAAGATACGTGGTAAGATACTCGAATGGTATAATTTGTTATCCATTTGGTATTAAGTATGTGTACTAAAACTATCTAACCGCGTTTCTGGACCCAGGCGACACAATTGTCAAGGATGTCCAATGAAGCAATGTTTCGGCTTCATGAGTCGAGAGGGCAGGGGCCAGGCAATCTCAAGGCTTTTGTGGAGGTAAACATAAACTTGTCCATTCCAAAAATGTATCTTTAGTGTATATGCGTTTGGGAAAGACACTAACTTTAACGTCTATTTATGCAGAAGGTGAAGCGGAGCTGCAGGAAGCTAGCTCAGAAGCTAACCTGCATGGACACTCCTTGGGTGGAACCGACAGTCCCGGAGCGGTCGAGTTGCACATCTTCTGGCCCTTTGAGGACACCAGCCGGCTCTTCTCAGTCGGTGATAGGTGCCACTTCCGCAGTGCGTACACCACCACATCATAGCGCTGGGAGGGACCCTGCAAACGAGGACGACGATGACGACGACGATGACCCCCTGGGCTTCCACATACAGCACCACTAGTGGGATGATTGGCCGTAGGACGAGATCGGCATATCTTAGCTAGGTGGTGCCCCGCTTGGTACCCAAGGAGCCTCACAGATAGTAACAAAGGTAGTTTCTTTAAATACGTAGGCTCCATAAACTAATGATCATAAATATTATAAGTAATCGTGCATATCATATACTTGCAGGATACGAGCCGTACGCACCGACAACGTGACCACACCGACGTTGGCTACACTCCCAATGTGTTGCCAACAAATTCGAAGAGACAGAGGTGTCCGAGGGATCCTTACACTTCTGGGTCTTAATTTGTTAGATCGAACGAATATTATCGTCCGAAGCTTGCAGGCTTAGTTGGTTATGTTATGTCGAACTTATGTCGAATCAATGAAAATGTTATGTGGCAGCTTGTCAACTTGCACACATACTTCATTTATTTGCTTCATATTCGTTTCAATACGTCGCGGCAGCACTGCCGGCGAGATTAACGAGCAACTAGTTTGGGAACCGGCAGTCCCAGCGTATCTCGCCGCCGATGGCCGACGTCTTGACCCCGATCCTCCTGAGCTTAGTCATCGCCGCCACGAAATCGCCGAAGAAGGTCAAGGAAGGCAAAGGCGTTGGGGTCGGAGCTGCAAGTGCTGTTCAACTGCGACGCGAAGTCAGGGTCCATGACCGCGTCACTGCCGATCCTCACCGACAGCAGCCGATGTTCTGTCTGCGTCCAGATCCTACCGCACCGTGGTACTTGGCGCGGCAGACCCTGTCACGTCACCGGTCAGCATTTTCGGTCGTCGCCACGTCATCCACCTACCGCGCCACTATGCATGGCGCGGCACAGGCCTTTCGCCGGGCCATGGCAATAGGCGCGGCCAAAAGTGTTACTTTTGAAAAAAAAACAGTGTTAGATTTGAAATTAGTTTACAAAAAGTGTTAAAAATAAAATAAAAATCTTCTTCAATTTATCAAGAAGTTGCTTTGACGGCGAATACTTCAAAGCAAGAGATGTGGCCTGTCGAGATATAAGTGTTGCCCGTGTTTTCTGAATTTCTGGTGCATGCATCAATTTAAACTATTTTTTAAATTTTTTCTCAAACTCTGAATATATTTTCCTTGTATATGATTCAGCTGCAGTATTCAACATAGGTAGATTTGGAATGTAGGTAACTGGTTCTTTCAACGTGACTTAAAATCTGCATCCAACTTATTTTCACGCAGACTAACTATAACATTCTCACATTCTACAAGGAGTTCAGAAAGTCCGAGTTTCTTACGAAATCTTTATTTGAACACATTATTCATACCTTCACTCCTTTGGGTCGAGTTCATGTCTGCTGTAAAAGAGTCACGGTATACAGCAGCCCACTTTGCCCTCAAAGCATATAGGTTTGTCATCCCTGAGTTATTCTCAAGGTTGTATTTAGCCAGCAATTCATGCTATTTCTCTATGAAGTAAGCCTCTGATCTGTCTTCGTACACATATTTCTTGAAATATGGTAGGAACTTGTTATCTGACTCATGAATTACATGACTAAGATGTTTACCGGCATTTAAGCAAATGTGCCACAAACAAAGACGGTGGCTTGTATTTGGGAATACATAAGCAATTGCGTCTACCATAGTCGCGTCTTGATCGATGAAAATTGTGCTCGGGTGCTTTCCTGTCATTGCTGTTAGGAAGGTTTCGAAAAGCCAAACAAATGATTCAATAGTTTCATTAAATAGAAGCGTACACCCAAAAATTATTGTCTGCTTGTGATGGTTGTGCCAAGAATCGAAGCAAAAGGCATTTCAAACTTATTAGTTTTAAATGCCGTGTCAAATGACACAGCATCACCAAAGCATTTTGTAATCCATGATAGACTGACCATCTGCCCAAAAGAAATTTGTAATACGACCATCCTTCTTGTCTACCAGAATCGCATAAAAAATATAGGATCTTGTAGCTGTTTATTTCTCAGGTATTCAGATAGTGTTTGTGCATCATTGGCTTCTAAGTACTGTCTGTGTTCGCGACCAAACTTATTATTGCAATTCATCTTAGACATAGGTATTCTGTCTTCCCCTCCATAAAACTCCTTCATGAATTCATACACTTGGATTGGCTTCATTCCGACTTCCCGTATCTGCCCCATTAACTTTGTGTCTGCCTCTATAACTTGACGTTGGGACCTCAGTTTGTGTGACTTATTTGGACTAGCCAGATAATGGCTGTGCTCTTCTAAGACCTTTTGCACTGTCCAAATCCCTTCACTGCTGATGCTAAACTGAACATGAGCATCACAACCCGTCCTTGTGACGTCCTTATGTGACAACTCATTTTCTCTATGTCCCTGGTTACTGTAAACTATATGTTTGTGACATAAAGTATCATCTTTGCGGTGTTTTGTCTTGCTCTTTCTAATACTGAACCCAACCTTACCAGCATAGGTGTTATACATTTCATAAGCCTTTTCCTCTGATGGAAAAGTCATTCCAACTTCAGGAGTGATCAAATTTTTCCTAGCTTTATCGACCACCTCCTGTACATATCAATTGTCACTTAAAGTTGTACCATAGCAAAACAAAATATCATATATCCTGTCAAGTTTGTTACTTATATTTTACCTCAGCATGTACTTCATTCTCTATTGATCCAGACCTGTTAACATTGCCATGCACACTGCCATCAATACTATCGATGGCCTCTACTCCCATGGTAACTGACACAGTGTTCTGTGAAAATATGTGCACTATATTCATGACCAAACAACAACATAGATGAAAAGGCGATATCATCTAAACGAATAAACAACCTGTGTTAGCTGATCTTCGTCATCTCCACGAGTACCACCGACGCCATCAATTGGTAATGCGCATGAAGCCTCCATCACAGAAGATGTTACTATTAAGTCGACAGTTGTGATGTCTTCTTGGTCTCCAACGCCGGCCATAGAGGTTGATTGGTTCATCGAATTGCTGCTGCAGCGGCGTGCAACTACCTGCACGCAGCGGCGGCGTGTGCGACTACGTGCACGGTGGCGGCGTATGCGTGCAACTGCCTGCACGTAGCGGCGGCGTGTGCAACTGCGTGCACGACGGCGGCGGCGTGCAACTGCGTGCACGGGTCAAGCGGCGGCGGCGTACAACCGCATGCAAGATCTATTAGAGAAGTTTAGATCGTATCTGTAGGAGCCGAGCCGATAGGAGCCAGCCGGCCTGGGATGCGTGTACGATCTGTCGAGGGAGCCGAGTGAACGCTGCTCGTCTGACTAGAAGCGCCGTCACGCGTCGTGCATCTGGGGAGGGGGCTCATCCTCCACGGAATGAGCCCAGAGTCCACACAATTTTCCCCCCTGCAGCACTGCAGCACGATATATACACGTGATTCTTGGGTAAACAAAAAGGAAAAAATCGCAAAAGAAAAAAGTGTCATTGTAAGGCTTAGCTGTCGGGCCGTGGGCCCATATATCACCATCATCCTTGTTTATCCATGTGCACGTACTAGTAGATGCTGCTCCATCCGTTCTAAATTATAAGCTATTTTGACTTTTTTTAATACATCTATTTTGCTATGCATCTAGATATATAATAATATGTCTAGATATATACGTAGTAAAATGGATGAACTAAAAAAAAGTTAAAGTGACTTATAATTTAGAACGGATAGAGTACTGTTAATACAACTATGTTTGAACATGCATGGCGATGACGAAGGAGAAACGCTGCTCAAAATGGCGGGGTTATTTCATTTTTGTGCCCTTCGTTTCATATAATTGGACGCAGGGATGGATCCAGAATAAATGTTAGGGGCTCCGTTTGTATGCGTTCAGGTAATAGTTTGGGCCAGACATCTGGCAACAGTAAGGAGAATGGAGAAACATTTCGTTGGTTGCCACGATCTGGATCAGGTACTGTCATTGGCGACATTTGGTCTGTTTAAATCGTTTGGGATTAGTTATTAATCCACTAGTTGCATGGAATTAGCTTTTGATTTCTTGCCAACCAGTAAACTAGTTGGCAGTTGGGTTGTGAATTAAAAATTCGTTCACCTTTTTCAATGAACTAGGACTAAATTTTGGGTCCTATAGTATCCAAACAGGCCTTTCTTAGCTGTTAAAATCAGCAAGGGTGTATCCAAACAGGAAAATTGTTTATCATAATTTTCCTTATGTGAATAAATTATTGAGAGATCAATTATTAAATTTAGAGAGCGATGCATCCTCTACATTAGTGGAGAGCAAGAAGTGTGGTTTTAAAGAACAGAAAAGACGAATAACGAATTAGAGAGTCTATGTAAGCTTGAACTTTGTTTTGTTTTCCAAATATTACAATAAAAAGTTATACAAATAGCTCCTTGGAGATGCTCTAGCAGGTAGCCAGCTAAGAAACAATGTTTTTCGGCTTACCTTATATCTGGCTTGTTCGGCTTCTTTTTTCAGCCGAAATAGTATTTTTCTCTCGTAACATTTTCAGCCAGAACAGTATTTTCAGTCACTTTCAGCCAAGTTTTAGCAAGCCGAACTAGGCCAATAGTTAGCTAGTTGTACTTTAACACTAATATTACTAGCTAACTATTAGCTTTTAGCAATAGATACGAGCGTAAAATTCACGCTCACGAGCGCAATAAGAAACTGCCTCATTCGTTTGCACGCTAGCGAGTCCTACATATCGAGCCCATGTCGTGTACACAGTGCGTGGGGGTGATGGATGATGGATGGACGGACGAACGAGCGCCATCACCCTCGCTTCGGGGCGATGTGGAAGTACGCATGGATTTACCACATCCAGGGCGCATTTGCGCAAAGGAGACGCGTTCGGTGGCCTTTTCCGGCCCCGCGCCGGACCCCGTTCCTCAGCAGTTTAGGTTCCCTCTGATTTTTTATTGATTCAGTTTCGAATGATACTGCTAGTTTAGCTCTGATAATGACGCGCGTTGCATCAGCTATAGGGTGTGCCTCCCTGTACCGCACGCGCACAGTGTCGCGCGCAGGCCAGGCCACGAGCCCTGCCCCTCGCCCGCCGGCCAAGGCCAGCCGCCAGCTGCCGCGTTTGCCCACTGCCCCGCCGGGGTGGGCGGCCGCGAGACCTGCCGTTGCCGTGCCGGGAGAAGGATAATACTCCACTCCACGCAGACGCAGCTGGAGCTTGTTTTGCCCCGTTTCATTTACCGCGGTGACCGACATTCCTACGCGCGGTCGCCACGTGGGTCCTTGTTTCCCTGATGTGGCCACGGTCTGGGTGTTTCTTTTTTGAGCGTGAAGCGCGCAGCGGCGGGCGGCCGTGAAGCCGCAGCAAACCACGGGCCGCGAGCGCGTCCTTCCTTCTCGGGCAGTGGTCCCGCTCTGGACCACCACGAACGTAATCCGCCCGGTATGCGGTGTGCCCGTGTCGGAGGGAAACATGGCCTGTTGTGTTCTTCCTCCCAGCGCAGACGTAATCATGCCATTACCACGGGTGGCGCCTGCTATTAAGCATGAAAGAAAGAGTGACAGACCGCGGTGCTCTTGCCGTGCTGCGCCGCGGCTGTGGTTGAATTGATTAGCGCGTGGGGCAGGAGGTGCTCGTACCGTGCTGCTTTGCTTTGCTTTGCTTTGTTTCAGGGCTGCGTGGCCAAAGCCCAGCAGAAATGGCGCCCGAAAGGGACTAATTAACGAGGCGGCGGCCGTGTCTTTTTCCTTTTAATTTGCGGATTCGCTGCTGATCGGCGCTATACTTACAAGGAACCCAGGAACGTGTCATCTAGCGAGTAATAAAACCTGGTTCTCTTTGCGCGCAACGGATGATTGAAGGCTACACCGCCGGATAACATGCATCCGACCGTGCTCGTGTCTCCGCAAGTCGCAATGCACCAACTTGGAGTTTGTTACGGGAGAGCTGGGTGCCTGACTAAGAGCAACACAAACATTATCTGAAAAATTGAGTTTTAAAATTTTAATTTTGGAACTTCTTCTAAAACTACTGGGTCTGAAAAAATACACTCCACCAACAAATTTCTTTTATTCAATCATAAAACATACTCTACACGCCATTGTCTTTTCTATATACCGATGCAGCACTGGCCATGGACAAAATATCTCGCCTCCGTGGGTAGCCATCTCTGATACTCTAGCTCACATTTAGAACCTTCAAAATAACAGAATCTTCGTTGGCTGCTTTACCTCCTAATTTTCTCAAATATGAAAATAATGGCTGAAGGGAACCTCCTAGGCGATGGCAGTCGAGCCATGGCCGGTCATCCCAGCACCATAACTCACACCCACAACCTCTAAAACTGAATCTCCATTACTTGCTATCTCTCTCAGTATTCTCATATATGAAAATAGTAGCCGGAGATGCAATTCCGGTGAACCTTAAGGCAATGACGACAACAGTCGAGGGCAACAGAGATCGCCTAGGAAAAAACGAAAAGGGAGCATCGATCATTTGCGTATCTTTCCACGTGGATGCCCTTGTTTCCCAAGCGTGGATAAATCGGGAGATAGAATAAGAACTGTTTGATTGTTTATTTTCCATCAAATCAAAAAACAAGATTCAGAATTGGTTTAACAAACTGTTAAAGATGTTCTAAGGCCATTTGGAAATGCTCCCAATTCTAGATTTTCCATGTGAATTGCCTTTAAACAAACTAACTAATAAAACATAATAACTAGATTATCTTGGGGATCAGATAAGAATCGTTTCTCCAATTTACGCTAGAGATTGGAAGCTAAAAAAACATGCTTCCTATTCAATCCCCACTTGAATCATTTCGCACCTGCTCTCCACCATGCTTCCATATCAAAATCACCCCATTGAAAAATTATGTAGCTAGAGCAAAAATCAAGGAGTGGAGCTCTCATCAAACATGTCCTAATATGTAATGCATCCCTTCACTACACTAGATAAAATACTTCCTCCATTCCAAAAAAGAGTGTAATTTTTATTTTTCGATGAGTCAATCAATCTAAGTTTAACCAAATATTTTAAATAAAT